>CAJQZM010036586.1:6215-27411 GCA_907164665.1 Colias nastes
AGATTCACCAGGAACCATGATGATAGCTTGCTCATTAATAGTGAGTACACGCATTCACTCAAGTATTACTGCTGACACACACTTACTTTTCCACTTACACACATTCACACTAAAACATATCCACACTTACCTACAGCGTGATAAAGTCACATTCACATACCTGTACACTTGCACATCATCATTCACCACCCGTGCTTCACTCGGAACCATGATGATAGCTTGCTCATTAATAGTAAGTATCTATACACACACACATACATATCCACTTGCAACCGCTTTCATAACTACATATATCCACATTCAAGCATTTACACTTACACATTCTCAATCATCATCCGCGCTTCACCCACACATGCTCATAAATAGTGAGTAGTCTTGTACACTTACACATCACATGTGCAACACACTTCAGGAATAGCTTCGCAAACATCGTCGTTGCGCCTGCCAAGTTCCATAAGTGATTTTTGTTAGGTTTTGGGAAACAATAAAAAACATGTTATTGAATTTAAAATGAAAAACTCGGCAAAATTATTGATACCACAACATGGACGTTTATTTAATAAATATTCTTTCATACTTACACACATCCACACTCACACGAATCTACACAATAACATAATATTATCATTTATCATCACTAATCACCTTTCGATCTGCACTCACCAAATTGTATGGAATTATTCCGAATGCGACTGAACTGAATTTTATTACACAGAGTATTGTTCGTAGCTACAATTAAAGTAAAATTTCTCCTTTAATTTCTTATTTTATCTTGTTTTATTGTTTCTCCTCTGTCTTTAATCATATTTGCTTATAGTTCAAACAAATCACTTCTTACCACAATTTATTTAATTAAATCTTCATTATTAAAATTAATACTTTCAAAACCTGCTTTCTTATGTCTTCTTTATGTATTTCAGACATTGACCAATCGCTCAGTGGTAACTACACTTGCTTAGCAAAGAATCTCTACGGTTCAGACTCCGTAGAATACACAGTGACTGTACTGCCTTTGCCAGACCCACCAATAATACGAGCTACACCTTACAAGGACTCCATTTTAATCGAATGGGAACAACCGTATTACTCTATGAATCGGACGACGAATCAGAAAATAAGTAAGTAAAAATATTGTATATTCATTTAATAATAGCGCCTAATACACATTAGGCGCTATAAGTTTATCTGTTGAAAAATATTTAACCAAAACTTATGTGATTTAACTTTGTCTTTGTTGTACATTAGTCTCAGTTTTAATGGTTGGTTATTTAAAAAAAAAAAACGAAAAGAAAAAACTTATGAAGTTAATAATCTTCAATAGTTATAATAAGCTATAGTTATATAACTACTTACTCACCATAGTATCTTTATTAAAACTAACTTGCTTTTGACAATAACACTTCTAAAATAACACTTAACACCACAGAATACAGTCTAACATGGAAAGAAGCGAACGGTCCCTGGCAAGACTCTTGGTCACCTGACGCATCTAACTTAGATCTATTAAGTGACGCGTCACCAACCCGACCTGGTGTTAACAAGTATTTACTAACGGGGCTAAAATGTGGCACTAAATATTCCATACGAATCATCGCTTCTAGCAAAATTGGGACTTCGCAACCTGCGTATTTGGAAACTAGCACTTTGGGTGGAGGTAATAATTTTTAATAACATATTATTAATAATCAAGTTATATTAGGCAGTTACTTCGTGAGTTAGGCAAGTGAAAATATAAATAATAATCATTGTTCTAACAATCATCAACATAATAATATCAATGTTTGGATCTAAACATCGGATATATTCAAATCGAAATTCATACCCATTATAATTAAGAATCCTAATTTTTTTTCTTAATTAGATTTTTTAACTTGCACTTATCTTTGTGAAATAATAGAACTAAATAAGAAAGCGTTAAGCAATTGTTATCTTAAGTATTTGCCTGAATTAAATTTATAATCATTGATGAATTCATATATAGATGACTTCATTATGTTATTCCATAATGCCATTTCCTGCTTCTAGCTCATAATTTTAGAAATTTGTACCTTACCTTACGCTACTATGTGATATAACTGAGAAGCCATCTAGCATAAAATTAGACTGAGAAAAGTCTATAAGACTATACAAGTGTTACATTTACAATACTAAATTAGTTGAGAAATGAAACTAAAGGTCTGTTTATATATTTTTAATTACTACATGTAGTTGAGAAATGAAACTATAGGACTGTTTATGTATTTTTATTGTGTATTATTTTCTTGTAAATAAATAAAATAAATAAATAACCCCCCCAGCTCCCATCCCCCCCGCATCCCCCTCAAACGTATGGAGCAACCGTTCCCACATCGCAGTAAGCGCAGCTGGTTGGCATCGCGCGGGATGTGAACCCGCGACCCTCGCGTTACATTACCGACCGCTTGGGGCTTCGCGATGGGTGCCTGCTGATGATGTGCCGGTGAGATATTTATTTATTTATTTTTATTTTTTATTTTGAATTTCCAACAAAGAATACATAGTTTGAAAACTCTTAATTCTAAAATTGCTTACTACAATAAAATCATTTATGTATCTTTACTTACAGGAAATTACAACGATCATATTACAAATATATTTGAACGGATGACAATATTATTTTAAGACATTATAGTGTAATAAGAAGAAAAGATTGTATCACTTATTATAATAAATTTCTCATAAGTACATGAACTTTTATAAATGTATATTATAGTGAAAAAAGTGACTAAATGACTAGGTACGTCTTGCTGAAAATACATTTAAAAGAATTACACACGAACACGCATCTATGTGCCACATGCATCATATTATATCAAATACGTATTCACACACATACACAGTTTATATTGTTCTATGTGTTAAATTTCACACGTACCACGTATATTACACATCACACACACACAATCATACACTCCACACTTAACTATTAATATTTAGTTATTAACAGTTTATTTTTTTCATGTAGATAACCTATTTTAAGTTAAGGAAGAGCGGGTCCTCCTGACACAGGTTTTATCTTAAACTTACTAGGAGGGCCCTACTACTCCAAATTGTGTAAAATTTAGAAAGGAAATAAACTATTTTTATTTTTTTTTATTTTTATTACACGAACACACACTCTGTATTAGACTACAGGCCCATGTTGAAAAATTTATGGGTCATTTGAACCACCAGGTGACCTATCTAGAACGATATGAGAGCATAAAATAATAAGATTTAGCATTATGCCGTCATTTGTAAGCTGTCCAACTGGGTGCAAATGACCCATAACTTTTTCAACATGGGCCTGTAGTCTATATGCATCATATTGAACACGTATTAAATTGATAATGTCTGGGAGTACTGACAACTTATTTTTTGCAGTATATTTTGAACATAATATGTGAAAATCAGCCATGAGCAAATAAGTAAACTAAGTAATGTTTTTGAAATAAATAATGTTTTTTATGTATTTTGGTCACCCCTGATATCTGGAAATTGGCCCATTGACCAAGCTATAGTCTGTCCACTATAAGAATTGCTTTTTGACAGCTCGACGGGTGATACCAGAAGTGATGTACAAAAGATTATCGATTGTGATACCATTTCAATTATAAATTCAAAATATTATCATAAATCGAATCAGGCACGTAAATAATAATTACAACGTAAACATACTAATAAGATATGTAATAATAAGACCACATATCTATGCATTTTATGTTAAAACTAAACTAAACTAATATTTTATTATTTATCTTACAATTTGGTTGTCTTTATGTTTAAATTATATAACATAATAGAAGGGTTTTTCTGTATCGGATACATTTTACAGAGTATTTCTATCGATTATTATAATCTATCGACCCATCATTGAATAATTCTGTGTAGACATCACTAAGTGGGCGGGGCCTGTCCATGAAGTACAATAATTATTTGTATGACATTTTAACATAGAAAATACAATCCTTCATAGGCGTGAAGCTGTCAAAAAGCAAATAATATAATGGACAGAGTATAGCGGTTATGTGCACCTTGGTAGTAGGTACACACTAACTTTACCCAATCGTTCACATTTCACCTGTCAAAAAAATGGTGACGTTTGACAGCCATGGGATCTTGTTCTATTACATAATTGGAAACAATTAAATAACGTTAAACTTATAATTCAAATGCTCCTTAATTACAACCTTTAAATAAATAAGTCGTTTATTTTGAAACATGGTTTATAAAAGGTCGGTAAACTCAGAGTTGTATCCGCCATTAGAAGAATTCACACAGAGTGAATAGTCTCGCGAAGCAATTCTCGGTCAAAAATGGAGTCATGTATATACTGACCAAACCATTGAGATAATATTAATATGGAAACGATACCGCCTACATCACTTATGTTCCACTCAACATACGCCATCTGGCGTAACTGCACTCAGTCGCTTGCTCGCTCATTGGCGCGAACGTCACGCTCATTTTTTATTTGTTTTAAAGTGAAACGCATAAAATATGCCTTCGTGTGTGTTACGATATTGCACAAATAATACAAATAATACGGAAAAGTGCAAAGGAATAACTTTTCATCAGTAAGTAACTAGATAATAATTTTTAAAATTTAGTTAGAGCAAAATTTTTGGCGGGCGACATTTTGCGTCATTTGTCATAGATTAAAAATTTAAGATATGACATTGGGCATTAAATAAGTGTTGTTAGTACATAATATTTGCTGGCGTATATTTTTATAGTATAAAATAATAATTTTACATATTTAGAAAAGCATAGACTGGTTGTTAATTGAAAAAAGGTGAAATCATGAAATATGAAAATCAATTACTTAATCACCGATTTTTTTTTTGTTAATTGATTTTAATCAAGTTTTTAATTGATATTGTATAAGCTACTGACTTGAACGTATAATTGAATTATTATTTATTTATCTGCACTAATATTATAAAGAGGAAAACTTTGTTTGTTTGTTTGATTGTAATGAATAGGCTCATAAACTACTGGACCGATTTTGATGAAATTTGGCACAGACAATCTTTAGACCCTGAGAAAGAACATAGGCTACTTTTTATTGCGAAATATGTACCACGAGCGAAGCCGGGGCGGACCGCTAGTTCAGAGATAAGTAATTAATATTTTTTCTATTCAAGGTTTCCATGTCTGGGCCGTGAAGAAAGGGAAAAATGGGTAAAATTTGTCCAAAACAACCGCAGTGAAGAAACCTGGTTACCATCCGATAGAACTTGCGTCTGTTCATTGCATTTTCGCGATGAGGATAAAATTTATCTAATATACCACAAAAGCGGGAAGGCGTTTTCTAAAGAAGTCTGCTGTTCCTTGTATTGATGTTATTAATAATAATAAAATTTTACGGATTTGTATAACAAATAAAATATTATTTTAGCCATCACTAACATTATGTTATATTTATTTTAGCCGAAGGTGTGCTACAATAGTACTGGAACAATGCAAGCAATTTCTGAGCCGGGAACATGTTCTGAGGATGATGAACTAAATAAACATTTTGTACAAAATTACACGGCTTTTATTTTTTTTCTAAAAAAGGCTCAATTTGTAAGGAATGAAACTTCCCATAGCCCTGACTGAACCTAAAACCCGAAAAAAATTAAATTATTCCATATGACGTCACTATTTACATCATCCTTTAATATATGCCAGATATTGTTAGCCCCGCGTAGTAAAGTCAGTTTATACCTAAAATAAATATTAAGTAAGTACAAAGAAAATTTCAAGTCAACGTGCATGTAAGGAGTGGTACCCAATAAAATAGACAGAATGAAACAAAGTGTCGCCTCTATAGCGGTGAGTCAGTGACATCGCATAATCTATGACTGTCTAGCCGTCATTCGCGCGCCCCGCGCCGCCGCGCGCCGCGCACAGATTTTGTTCGTGGTGTCTGCTCCATATATGTATCTCAATGGACCAAACTGGTTTTTGCAGTGTTAATAATATTTATCTTTCTATCTCCCCATTGGGATGATTTAACATTTAATTATTTATTGAAGTGAAATTTCTTTATCGGGGTTGGAAAAAAATTTAGTGTAACATTTTTTCGTTACGCGTGACATTTTTCCGTTACGCGCCATCTTTTTCTTATCCCTATCACGCGTGATTCGACGTATTTCTGTAAAGTTGCATATAGTAAATTATTTTTTGAAAAATAAGGTCATAAAGAAGTTTCACTTCTTACATGTGTACACTAGTACACGCACACTTTTTTGAAGTGAAAACTTCTTTAGCGGCGTTGAGCACTTTTTCTGTAATGGGTATAAAATCTTAAACTCGCGTCAGGACACGTGACCTGATCGAAAAAGCGTAAGACGGATGGATATCAAACATGCTCAACGTTAATAATCAAGTTTTCACTTCTGCCGGCACTCCCGGAGTGCAACCCGTCTTTTTTTTTATGTGTGTTGGATTAAATGTTTTTTTCTTTCTTTCTTTATACATGTATGTACGTATGTATGTATGTATGTATGTATGTATGTATGTATGTATGTATGCACGCAGTGGGATGGCACATGGCTAGTGGCGGGCGGTCTGTCGGCCGGCACGCGCTACGAGCTGCGCGTGTCCGCTGCGGGACATGCTGCTACATACACGTACGCTACTAAGGGGGAGGATGGACGTATGTATTGTTGTAATAAGAAATTGTAACATGTTACAAGTTTAATAATTTGGGTATTCATAAAAATAGGAAATCATTATTAAAGTAAAGATGAGGAAAAAAGTTTAATATGAAGCGTAACGAAAAAAAATGTTGTGTGGTTTTATGAAACCACGGTAAAAGTGGAACTTTCCGAACACTGCTTTATACCTACTCGGCAGCCGACCGTCACGCGACATGCGCTACACAGACCAAAAAGTTTGAGACGATGTAATAAAAGTTTCACTTTAAAATAATAGTTTAAAAAAACTAAAAAACACGCTTTTTATAGAAAACCGAACTAAAAAATAGAAAATTTTATCAAATTAGTGTATTGTCATCGGTCCTCAATAAATCTACAAAGTTTGAACGAAATCTGGCCGTTTAAAGTTGGTCAAAATCGCGCCCAAAGAAGTCGGTTACAAACATACAAACATACAGGTGAAGCTAATATAAAGCGTGTAAAAAAGAATACCATCAGATATTAGAGGTTATAACCTAATATTTTCGTTCGTTCGTTTTCGATATCATTTTTATAAAAAAATAAAAGGAAATGAATCCTTATTAATAATATTAGAGAAAAGACATGGCAGTCATGTGATAAAGCATAGCATGCCGAACATGGCTAAACATATTCGTTCGAATTCAAGTTTTTAATAAAGAAAACTGGCTAACAGCGATCTTACACCAAAAAGGCTTGCTTTTGTTACGTGTGTCGAAATAAATACTTATTTTATTTATTTATTTATTTATGACACTTTATTGTACATATAACAGGAATTTAAAATAAATGAATACATAAAATTGGAAAGTGTATAATAGGCGGCCTTATTGCGTAAAAGCAATCTCTTTACTACTTTCTTCCTTTCTATTAACAAATATCTTATTTACTATACTTTAATAACATTATCTTATAAACAGGTGAAATCAGTCCACTATCAGACATGTTCGATCTCAACATGCTCGTCATTGTGCTGAGCTCGATCTTACTCGTCGTGTGTCTCGTCTGCTGCGTGTATATATTGATGAAGAGACATAGGTTTGATATTTCTATTATTATTTTAATAAACACAATCATTTGTGTTATCATCATCAGAATATTATTTTTTGGCTTTGTGGTTTAGTTTTAACGATTCTATTTCTACACGACGATAATCGAAGTTTTCTTTTAAATCTCTTTCTGATTCTAATCTCTTTTTAAAATTTAATCTCTTGAAATTTTAGCTGGGACAATTTTTTTTCAAAAGTTTAATAAGAAATATTTTGCCACAAAAAATTGTCTAAACTTAGAAGTTCAAAGTCTTAATTCTAAAACTCAATACTTTATGATATACATATGATATATACCTATTGCTGCGCCACATATTATGTAAAATTTACTCAATAATTTAACCGAAACTCAAACTATTCCAATATCTTCACAATAACTATCTAAAAAAATTACAAATACAATTTCAGAACAAACACCTTCACGGAGTACAGAGACTCCATTACCATAGATAAGTCAGAGAGCGGCAATACTAGCGCTTCACAAAATAACCTCGCGAAGGAAAACAGGATTTATAGCACGCCCATACCTGTGAGGAATAATAGTAAACATGGTATGTATATTATTGTGATAGTCATAATCAGAATCATAATTATTATAGTCATAATCAGAATCATAATCAGAGTAAGAATTAGTGGGTGTACCATGGAAGGCCACTCTAACAATTAAACAGTTATTATTCGTTTATTTACTGGATAAATGAAATTAACAAATATTTAAGTCATACTTTGTTTTATTACGTAACATATAAACCACTTTTTTAAATTCCAGATTTGATCAATATTGATTGAACTTAAGTTTCATAGAACTCTTCCAAATGGCCTTGCTAGAAACAAGGCTCCTTAGAAGGCCATTATAATAAATCAGTCATTTAACACTAAAAGTTAATAAATAGCGATTAAATCTACAATAAAAAGAAGTGGTTTATATGTTACGTAATAAAACAAAGTAGGTATTACTTAAATATTTGTTAGTTTTATTTTTCCAGTAAATAAACGAATAATAACTATTTATTTGTTAGAGTGGCCTTCTATGGTACACCCATCTTATTTTAACGCCGCCGATTTCCGATATCAATGAACCGAGGGACCGTACTGCCAAAATAGTGGCGCGAGCGATTCGCCGCCGCGTCTGTGATTTCTAGTTCGATGGGTGTTTGTGTAAATAGAAGGAATTTGTCCTCATATGGCAATAACTACGAAATTTTAATAATTGGCCTTCGAAGGAGCATGGCCTTCCATGGTCCACCCACCTTAGTCATAATCAGAATCATAATCATCATCATGCTAATTTATTTATTAAGAATTTCCAAAGATCCCATATTATTTGTTCCTACTGCAGAATTATGCCTACACAGGGAATTCATAAAAAAACGACGTGTGTCACTCGGGGACTGCCGCGGTAAAGCTATTGCATGCTATGCCTTCAAGCCACACCTCCGCCCGTCGGAGTGGGGAGCGTGAGGTTTTTCGTTACGGAATTTCTCGATTCGGTCCCCGCGCTCAAGGCCCGCGATAGAAGCTATGCAATAGCTTAAAATTATTTTCCTTTCTTGAGTTCTTTTAATTTGTATTGTTAGAAGTTCCTTAATTGAACTATATTTTATGTGTAATTTTTATTTTTATTATTTTAGATCAATATTTTAATAATTAAATATGAAGATACAATTTTGGATATAATACTATTAATATTTCAGAGCTCTACGAAATAAGTCCATACGCACAGTTCGCGGTTGGTTTCCGAACGTTCGGTCACGTCGATAACCAAGATGTTCCCAACGCGCATAGAAAACATCGATATGATTCTGGTATTGTATTCTTAATTATTAAACATAAGTTTATACTTCTACTTACTAAAAACATATGTATTAAAAAAGAGCGTGTGTGCTGAACATACGTGTCAGAAGTGAAACTTCTTTAGCAAGATTCAAAGATACCAAAATCGTTGCCTTAGTCCATGACGTGACTGTATTGCCATGACGCGACCTTGAAATTTTACTTTCAACGCGCCTACAGAAGTTTCGCTTCAAAAAAGTGTCCCTTTTGTCTGTCTAAAATTAACACTAAAACTAATGGATTGAAATTTCTTTCACCAGCAAAAGGCTTATTTCTAATTAAAATAGTGGTTTCTTCGTTGCATTCAAGACATACTTATTTAATATAATTTTCCTTTTCCAACAAAATGAAATTACAAACCTCTTTAGACTAATATGAAAAAAACAACCTCCTCCTTCATTAGCCACTAATATCAAAATATATAGATGTATATACCTAATATTTATATACTTTTACAGAAACAAGTTTCCAAATGTGCTCCGAATCTGAAGACAGCGACACAATATCGAAAAATACTCTCAAAAGCATTCACAGGAGTAAATGTCCAAAAGGTTTGTATTCACATGTAAATAAATATTGGTCATAAAATAATTTTTGAGTATTTTAACGGATCAAAAATACTAGTTAATGTCCAGTTAATTCTTTAATCAGATTAAAATATTTTTAATTATTTTTAATTTCGTAATTACACTTGTGTACAACTTGAGTGTGTACACAAAATACAATAAATATTATATAAATATTATTAAATATTATATATACAATAAATAATTCGTTCATTCATTCATTTTGTTCACTCTCAACGCAATTATTAATAATTTTATCTTAGATTTTTTAAATCTAAAACTGAATAATCAAAAGTGTTAATAATCATAATATTTTTTTTATTTTCAGAAGTATGCCGAACTCCACATTATAGATAGCCTGTAAATTACAATAAAATTAAATTGGACCACAAAACGACGTCTGAGAGAATGCCAAAGTGAAATGAATACTTTTTTAATTAATTATTTGTTAGATTATTTAGTTTTAATGGAATTGAAAAGATCTCTCTAGAAATAAACATGTAAATATTAGTATAATTTTATCGAAATTATTCAATAGAAAATGTTATGTAACCATGTACTGCCCATAGTATTATATAGTTTTCTTGTGATTTGTCAATAATAATAATAGTTAATCAATCTTATATATTTTCTTTTTTTTTATCAAAACATGTTTTTAAAACTATTTATTAGCTATTTTCTAGCTGTGTATATAAACTTTTATATATTTCACTTATATTTAAGTTTATAATTATAAAAATTTTAGACAAATTAATGTAAGACTGAATTTTTTGTCTTATTTGTTTATATTCGATAAAATATATTATGAAGTAAATTACATCTGTGTTTTATTTTTACCAAGTCCTACACTTTTTAAGAGCTTTTTAAGAGCTATAATGCCATACAATATTTCCTAAGAAAAAACACGTTCAAGCCATTATTGAACTACCCATTTACTAAACCATTTAGTACTGAATCAATTTTAATGAAACTGCACACTCATAATCACTAAAAAGTTGGTGTAAAACATTTTCAATATGTCATAAGAAAAAAGAAAAAAAGATTACTTATAGGACAAATTCTGCTTGTATTGAAAATTTAAATCAATAATTTTGTAGCTGGTCCATACACGTTTCTTTTTATGATACTATGTCAAAAGCCTACATACGGCGAACCATCCGTAGATATTCAATAAAATATAAAAAAGACGTGTGGCACTCGGGGACTGCCGCGGTAAAGCTATTGTTTAACATGCCTTCAAGCCACACCTCCGTGCCCGTCGGAGTGGGGAGCGTGAGGTTTTTTTCGTTACGGAATTTTTGGATTCGGTCCCCGCGTTCAAGGCCCGCGATAGAAGCTATGCAATAGCTTAATATGCAATAGCTTAAAAAATAATAAATATTCGCTATATTATTATAAAGTATTCGCACCAAATAACTGATCACACAGTATCGCGGTTTTCTCTACCGAATTCGTTTTTTGCAGAATTCGGTTTAGTAGTTACAGCATTTCAATGAATGAGATGTAACTTCACACATGCATTCGGTTTCAAGACACGGCAAAAAAACGAAACTTGCTGAATTTGAGATCCGATTTTGCGACTACAAACCGATCCGCCATCTGGCCGTACTGCTAAATTTAAAATCCAATGCAGTGGTATAGTGCATTCAATACATACGTTCACACTAAGCGTTCACACACAAGTAAGATTATAATATTTGGCAAATCGTGACTCCGTGTGAACGTAGTGTTAGTGATCAGACTATTATGACGGACGGACATTTCCTTTATTCAGTTTTTAGGTGGAAAGTGAAGGCGGTAATATAATACACTACATTCAAGTTTGAGATTTTTAAAATAATATTGTAGACTGACATGAGTAAGCTGATCATGGTAAGTTGTTGGACTTCTCTGGAAAAGCATGGAAAAGGCTGCCGCTGCTAGATCACTAAATAAGTAAGTAATCTGTAAATAAACCAAGGTGGCATGTCTATTTTGAGTACATTAGTAACTGGAAAATAGTGTCGAAAAACGTTTGCGCAACACCTGTATTTTTTACAAATAAATTTTAAAGTTTTTACTTTTGACGTGACAACGTCTTATAATTCGATAGCGCCGGCTGCTCGCACGAAAAAACATGACTCATGCGGCGTTACCTCGCTCTGACTCATCTGAGGCGTTCCATGTAAGGCTTGAAGTGCGAGCGAGAGCGCGGAACGAGCGACAAAGAAGCACAATCAGACGTTGTCACGTTCAATTATCGTCAGTAAACCGACTTTACAGACAACCAATTTTTTACGAATGGATATGAAAGCGTTTGATTGTGTTTAATGCTACTGATAGGATGTAGAATAAATTGCTAAGTATGTAGATTATTTCCTAGATAATATTTTATTAGATTTCCAAGGCTACGTTTTACAGTGATTTCATAACTGCTGTCAGCTTCAATATTTAGGATTGAATACTTATATAAACTGTGGTAGAAGCGGCATACGCGTAAAAACACGTTCCATTTGAAGTCAGCTAATTAGCCGGGTTGCGTTTAGTCGATTCCGTTGCTCTTTTAGGCTAAATGGTTAAGATGTATATTCTATCTTTGTCTCACTACAGAGTACGTGAATGCGTACGTTACTATGTTTGTGTGTGTAGAATGTTTATGTAGATAATACGGCACTTTTACTGCTAGTTTGTTCGAATAGACCGCTTCTACGTCAGTTTATATATGTATTTTAAGGGATTGTACATAAAAATTGGAACATAGGGCATAAAATAAAAAACCAAATAGGGACAATATTCATTTATTTCCATCGATCGATCAGTTACATGCGCAAACATTATCTAAAAACCAGCATTAACCAGACTAACTGCATTTCCTTTGAATACACATACAGCAGAACCTACATTTTATATATATCCACCAAGCTTATACAATCACCATAAAGATTTACAATATAAGATATGTCGGAAATAGCTTCTACGATAAAATTATTACGCATCAGTACAGTTGTTCTAAAAAGTACGAGGGTTTAAATATAAGTTACATACACATGCGTTACATGTAAAGGAACGTCATCTATAACATTATAGTCTATATTAAATATAATTCGCGTAAAAAAATAATAAATAAATGTTCAGCCTCCGTTATTTCCTCTAACTACATTAAACGCGGTTATAAAATTTGGGTGTTTATAAAAACGCTAAAAAGTTGTATCTGGCAATTTATATAATATGTGGATTAAAAAAATGGCCGCTTTGGCGCCAATTTCAAAGTTTAAGATATGTTAGTATACGCATTATTGCTATAAGGTTAGCACGTCGAAGTTGCGAGAAGTTAAATCTTAAAACTCATCTAAAATACAATTTTTGTTACTTTTTATTATGGAAAGACAATTTGTCATAGAACTATATAAAAAAAAATGGAAGATAGAAGAAGACAAAAACACCTAAGCTATTAAATGAAAAAAAAAAGGAATTACAAACAATAAATCTTTTACAAAATAAATCAAATATGGGTACATTTATTATCTATTAGAGCGGTAATTTTCAACATCGATTTTCACAAAGCACATCAAAAAGTTTTTAGAAAAGGTGTTTATATTTATTTAATAACACCGAAAATCATCAACAATATGACATATTTTAAAGGGAATGTAGATGCAAAAAAAAAACTTTTTTCAAATTAAATAAGTACAGAGTATTTTTATTTTGTCTTTTTTACTAAGAAATGCATACCTTTAGAAAACAAGACAAAATATATACTGCTAATTTTAAAATAACAGTTTTTAATCTTTATCATGATATTATCTCACGACATGACATTTGATAGTAGTTTGACATAGTTGACATAAAAAATGTCTAGTGTACAACAAAAAATATGTCAAATTGTTGATAATTCCGGGTTTAATCTAACAACAGGACGATTCTTATACCGATATGATTAGATAGACATAGATATGTTAATATTATTTATTTATTGGCAGTTAATATATAATTCTTAATGGAATAATCAAGTTTATACTTGAAATTTATAAGTTAAATAAATACAGAGGAGCAAATATTGTCTCGGTTTAAATATTGAAGTGCGTCTTTTGACGGTTAAAGTTTATACATGAAAAACATAGACTTAGGCAATGGAATTCTAATCTTTCCTAAAATTTTAAGAAAAAAGAGGAAATATTATTGTACAAAGTTTCAGTATATAGTGATATTAAATCACCTATTTAAGAAAAAAAAGCACATTATAAAGAAAACCTTGTAATTATTGTTAGTAAAAAGATTCTGTTAAATGGAGGTGGCAATAAAAACATCTATATAATATGTATGATAAATATTAAACTTAAAACACCTATATCATAAAATTAGTTACGATTTCCTTAAAAAGAATCATATCCATTCAATATCTACTCCTAAAAATAAGAATGTATACAGCCGTCTCTTTTTAACTTAAGCATGCGCCATAAGAGAGAAAGAGACGACGCTATACATTTTTTACAATTACACATTTTATAATCACATTGAAACACAAATAATTCCAAATATTGTAATCGTTATAAATACAAATTTGGCGAACATTGCTACATGTTTACAATTTACAAATTATAAATAGTGATGTGACAATTGTCGATATATATTCGTAAAATTAGGCGCGAATCATCGTTGCAAAACGTATGGGCATTGCGCCTTCGTAGTGATGTTATAGGGTATCGATAAAAATGTCATGTGCACCTGTTGAATAGTGATGTGATTGGCATTACAAAATACACGAATCGAACGTAATTAAATCCAAATTTATTTTTATATAGATAGTGATGTGAATATTTATCGATAGTTAACGTATTTTGGGCGCGGATCTATCGTTGCAGAGTTTGTTGCGACGTAGTGTTGCGCCTCGCTTGATCTGCTCCATTAGTGATGTGTGACATACGCGCGGGTCCGGCTGGAAATCGATAAAATATAATTAGGTAATATTGAACAAAAATACAGTTTTTGAAAGTAAATTTAATTCATTTTGTAAATTTTACAATAATAAAATCCACGTATAAAGTGCGTGTTCATGTGATATCTTTAATCCAAAGTGAAACTCTATGCCAAAGTAGCTAGTAGTGTAGTGTCTAGTGTGTAGTGTACGTATACACTAATTAATAGTGTCCAATATCTAGTGTAAAGTGTACATATTATAACACCTATCCAATTTCCAACTACACTATATATTAAACTAGCTTTTCGCCCGCAGCTTCGCCCGTGTAATCAACGTGTAGTGGACGCATAGTTCCCGTTTTCGAAAGATTTTCAGGATAAAACCTATCCTATGTGTCAATCCAAGTTAACCTCTATGTGTGCGCCAACAAGAAAATCTGTTCAGCAGTTTTACGTTAAGGAGTAGCAAACAATATAAAAACTTTCGCATTTCTTATATTAGTAGGATTATTGAAGTGAAACTTCTTTATCGGGGTTGGAAAAAAATTTAGTGTAACATTTTTTCGTTACGCGTGACATTTTTCCGTTACGCGCCTTCTTGTTCTTATCCCTACCACGCGTGATTCGACGTATTTCTGTCAAGTTGCATATAGTAAATTATTTTTTAAAAATGAGGTCATAAAGAAGTTTCACTTATTACGTGTGTACACTAGTGCACGCACACATTTTTGAAGTGAAACTTCTTTATCGGGGGTGGACAAAAATTTTGTGTGACATTTTTTGCGTTACGCCGCGCGCGTGACATTTTTGCGTTACGCCGTACTCGTGACATTTTTACGCGCCAACTTTTTCTTATCCCTACCACGCGTGATTCGACGTATACTTTCTCCAGCGGAGTAGGGATAGCGTACCGTTTTAACGTACGTCCTACCACTTTACTTGACCGTTTTTCTATTGCACTCGTATTTATTTCCAACGCTCTATAGTGACGTGATAATATTATATTAAAGTGATCAGCACAATCAAAGTGTTTATTTTAATTCTAATTCCAGTGAATTTCAAAAAAAAGTAAGTAATTACATATCTTTTTCTAATACTTATTTATTCTACAAGTTTTTAAAATTAACCTCACTTTTTGATTGTATTTTTCAATTTTTTCAATTTTATTATAATATGTATAGATACACTAACACGTGGGTGGAATTATGTATAAATTTTTTCTAATACTTGAATGTTATTGTGGTACATATTTATTTTTCTAATTCTAAAATATTTACAGTTATTCTCAGTTTTTGATTGAATTTTTTAAAACACCAACACGTGGGCGTGATCATGTTATTTATTTTTCAAGTTATTTAAGCTTAACCTCTGTCTTAATATGTATATATTATGTACTATGTGCGTCATTAATTTCTGACTGTTTCGAGATTTGGTGCAAAATAAAACAGTGTGTAAATAAAATTAAACAATTGAGTAAAAGTATAATTTCATAGATAACACGTTGAGAAGTTCCCTGTATAAATATATATACATATCTTGTATAAATACATACATAATATGCCTATAGATCTTTACTCAATTGTTTTATTTTATTGATTTTTTACAAATTTTATTTACACACTATTTTATTTTGCACCAAATTTCGAAACAGTCAGAAATTAATGACGCACATATTATATATACGTTTTAATATAGAATATTTTTTATTTTACAACCTTTACAACTTGATCATTAGGAATTTATTACCTCTATTGTTCGAACAAAAATAAGTTACCGACTTTAAGAACGTGCCGACACTGTAAGTACACTATTGTTTCTTAGAAAACATTTTAGGAGTATACGATAATAAATCTATGACTCACGTTAACACGTGTTTGCTTGATTGGTGTCAGGTGTTCAATTATAATTTTATGAATTCAAAATTTATAAGAATAAACCTCAAACTCTCTGTCCAATCAAAATCCGCCTAAGTCGAAATCCTTTATAAGCTGAAAACGGCAGTGGCCGGCGTAAATATTCAAATAGGTAGCGAGGAGCGAAGCGACGAGCATCTTAGGTTAACTTTTGAACTACCGCACGAGCCGAGCGAGCGAAGCGAGCGAGTTGCAGCAGCGGCCGGTGTAAATATTTAAGTAGGTAGCGACGAGCGTGTGACTAACGTATTTCTTTAATATTGTATATAGTAAATTATTTTTTGAAAAATAAGGACATAAAGAAGTTTCACTTCTTACGTGTGTACTCTAGTACACGCACACATTTTTTTTTTTATTATTATGTACCTGCGCCCTTGCATTAATAGTGTCTCTGACGATCGCACCGCGGTTGGACGCACGCCGTTGTAGTGTCGCTGATAGTTTGTCCAAAAATGCCGGTTGGACTGCTGGGATTGCTGTGAAATAGATAAAATAATTAATTTCTATACAATTATAATAAATCACTATTTCTTGTGATTGATTTTACGCAAGCATTCATTTTTTGCGCTCACTGCAAAGCTGGCGAAACGTCGGGATAAGAATATAATCTCTTTTAAAATCCGTTAAAATCTTTAATTTCTAATTAATAATTAACAACTAGAATTAAAACAGCTTTTTAGTTATGCTATGCTATATATTTTTAGTAAGCATAAGATTTTTGGTAGCTTATTGATATGGTAGACATTTCATAGGACCATATTCAATTTGTATACTCTGCAAAAAATATTAAAGAATTTGACTTTCTTCGACTTCGAGCGATGCGAATGTATTTGAACTTGTCGTAATAACCAAATTGTGGTGACAGCTAGTTTATAACATGGTTAAAAACCTAGTAAAAAATTTAACTTTTTTTATATAATTATAAATAGCTTTTTATCTCCTACATACCTAAAAAATACCTAAAATCCCATACCTTTAGGCTTATGTGTATCAGCCGCGGTGATAGTGGATATAGCTCGACGACTTGTTCTGGGTGATAGTTGTGGAGCTAGCTTAGCGCTTAAGCTGGCTATTAGACCACTCGCTGAAAAAATATATTTTTAATAAAAAATTAGTACAGTTTTAAAGAAAATTATGGTCTCTTTCAGACTTTTAAATATTTCATACACACACAGAAGTCATAGGTACTGAGTACATGTACACACATTAAGACAAGTCAGATAGATTTTGTTATTATTCTAAGAAATGTTTAAGTCCACAAATTTTTAAAGTAGGAAACGTAAGTTTTTAAAACATTTTGCACCCTGACAACGGTAGTTTCTAATGACATAATATCAGCTATTTTATACCCGCATTTGCCATCATTTTTTTTTTATTTGATTACTTGCATTAATCAACACATAAATACCTAATGTCATGTTAAAAATCCTTTACACCCATATTATTTAATAATTGATTTGATTGGTAGAACATACATCTAACTTGTACATTGTACAACACAATTCTTTATTTATTTTATAAGAATTTCCAACAATTTGTACCAATATACCCCATTTTTTGTACCCACATTTTCAAAAAACAAATTTGATTTGCTTGATTTGGTTTGATTTGATTTGATTTGCTTGATTTGATTTGATTTGCTTGATTTGGTTTGATTTGATTTGATTTATTTGGTTTGATTTGATTTATTTGATTTGATTTGCTTGATTTGATTTGATTATAATACTCACGCTGTCTATCAGCACTGTGCGATCGTGCTGCGAGCCGCGAGCTCAGCGCGGGCACTGCGTATATACCATCCGCTTGACGACGCTCCGATAGTTTTAGACCTGTATTAAAAGAAATACATAAAAATCGGTAATCATTTTGTATTTTCAATTTATAAAGAATAGAAAAAAAACGATCACGAGGCGGGATTCGAACCCGCATCGGCCACCTGTGATGACAAAGGTCCGATTTGGTGAAGCATCCGCCTCGGATTGGCGTAAAAGGATGCAGGTTCGAATCCCACCTCGTGATCGAATTTTTTCAATTCTTTATAAATTTATATTTATAATGCAATGCAATGCCGTAAAACCAAAAAATATCAAATTCTATCAATTTGATATAGGTATTTAAGCGATTAAATTTGTTGTTTGGGACATGTAATGGAATGATAAAATAAATTGTTGATTCATAACAACAATTTACTTTCTCTAGATATGTGGATGTGTTTCGATAAACAACTGAGACATTTGAAAAAGGTTGGACGTTTAAAACTGAAAAAAGTGGCAATTTGTAGTCACACACCGTTATAAGAACAAAAAAAATCCCTGGAGCTTTTTATGCATCTTCATCTAATTGCAATGAAAATTAGAGAGTTCTCTATTTTTTTTGTTAGTTGACAAACAAATAAGACAAGAAAAAAATAAAGAAGCAGTGGCAGGTGGTGAAGGTTAAACAGGCAATAAACATTCCCAGTAGCGTACAGAGTATTTCCTACATTTGTCTACATAATATTTTTTCTTTTCTATATTTTATACAAGTGTTGAGAGTATTCATTAATTCAGATACCATCTTACAATCCTCCTTTAGCCTTTTTCTTAATACAATAAAATATTATTTTCTATGTCCCCTTTCTTTTTCCACAATCAAATATATATATATATATATATATATATATTTGATATATATATATATATATATATATATATATCAAATAAAAATAATAAAAAACCCACCAGTCTGTCCGTAATGCGATTCATTATGTATCCTCGGGCCGAAGCTTGAGAACGGCTTGTCGGAATTACTGGGCGTGGAGGGAGATGAGGCTTGAGAGGAATCTTTTATTTCGCCGTACATGTTACCTGAAAATGTGCTTTATTGTGAGGGCTGTAGAGGTAAAATTGGCTTGACTAACTGATTAGATAACCATGTTAACTATTAATTAATAGTTAACTACTTAAAAGTGAGTAAACATAACTGTGTTTAGGTATGAACATTTCTGTTGAAGTAAGTATTATGTCCTAATTACACATATCTTGGAAAAATATACTCTATTACAAACATAACTAAGTTTAAATTTGCGTAACCAAGTAATTATTTAACTTATAAAAATATGGACAACATTAAATTCTAAATAAACTACTTAACAGAGCTTAATATACATACGAATTAAGCTTTAAAATCTATATTTTGCAATATTTATATTAAGACACAAATCATCCCAAATTAAATGATCACTTATTTGTCAAATTGAACAAGAACAATATTATTTTTAAATCCATCTTATAATAAAATACCTATTATTTTAACAAAAAACATTCCTTTAGAACTAAAAACTCACTTGAACCACCATCCCTGAACAAATCCGAGTTAGAGCTATTCAAGCTATTCTTCCTTACATACATAGAATTCTCGAATGCGATTCTATGCCCTGTCTGCCCGTAAATAGGGTTCAAACTGCCAGCAAAATTACTTTTAGCTTGCTGAAAAGTGCTCAATTGACTTTGGCTTTCATAATTCTGATTCTGTTGATTCTGATTCTGGTTTTGTAGATTCTGATTCTGGTTCTGTTGATTCTGATTCTGGTTGATCGTTCGTCTTAAGAGGCCGGGAGAAGCCGGCATGTGTTTCAGTTCAGTTAGTTGTTTAACTGTTTCCGCCACGTTTATGCCTTGATGACCTAGAATTGGGAATTAAAATAAGAATTAAATAATGCATACTAATTAAATTGAATGCTGCTATTAATCGTTTTTGACAGTGCAATTTTCTTGGAAAATAGATAAATAAATAGAAAAATAAATTAGAAAAGTTAGAAACCATTTTGAATCCGGAAAAATCATGCCTCAACTCATTGTTTTAACTACAATTATTGTATACTAGCTGTTCGCCCGTTTCTTCGCCCGCGTAGTCAAAGGAAAACCCGCATAGTGCCCGTTTCCGTGGTATTTTCAGGATAAAAACTATCTTATGTGTTAATCCAAGTTACCCTCTCTTGGTGTGCCAAATTTCATGAAAACCGGTTAAGCAGTTTTTGTGTGAAGGAGTAACAAACAAACATAATAACATTCGCATTTATAACACTATAGTAGGATAGTAGGATCATTTTACTTAAAATTTCATACAAATAGGTACATACCAGCACCGCTTTCATGATCAGGCTGCAAGAGGAAAGCCGGGGGCGGAGGCAAGTTGTCCGCGTCTGTTGTATTCAAATGCGCGTTTTGCACGTTGCTCTGAAATTCAATAACAATAATAGATATAACTTATTTTCTTGAAGGCTTGTAGTAAGTGAA
>CAJQZM010036587.1:0-15419 GCA_907164665.1 Colias nastes
AAATATTTGTCAAGTTCTTAAATGTGTTGTTTATATTCATTTTGCAGAACCAAAACCTCAGCGGCCCTTAGAGGGACCTGCAGCTCCAATAAGTACCAATGTAACAGATATGTTAAGTGATAGCACTATGAATAATATTGACTCTACAGATTCAATTCAAATGCAGAAATTCTGCAATGGACCCACAGCTCAAATGAAATCTGCCAGTAATTTAATAAAATTCACAGAAACAATACAGTCAGATAATAATAACCAAAAACTCATGCAAAATGCAAAGGCAGAAATAAAATCTGCCAGTGATCTCATTAAATTTTCGAAAAACCAAATTCCAAATAGTGGCGACAATTTACAATCTGTTCAAAATGATGAATTTAGAGAGACCTCTATGAATATACCAGATTTATCTGCAATCTTGAGCAAAAGCCAACAAACAATGGGAAATTCTTCCCAAAGTACTACTAATGAAAATTCCAATACATATAATCAGAACCTATACAGTGGCTATCAAAAATCATTCCCTAACATAAATATATCTCTTGCAATAGATAGTGCAATACTTCAGGACACAAAATTAATTCACTTTGAATATGAAGAACTACAAGATATCACTAATAATTTTTCTGATACTCTATCTGTCAGGCCAGATGGCCCCAGTGGTAGAATTGGCAGTGGTGGGTTTGGTGATGTTTTTGTTGGACAACATCCAAAATATGGCACTCTGGCTGTCAAAAAAGTTCATGAACATTTAACATTACACAGAAAACGTGACATTGCTATAAAAGTTTTCAATGCTGAAGTAAAATTTTTGTCACAGTTTAGACATAGAAATATTCTGCCTATTTTTGGATTTTCCAAAGATGGTCCCATGCCCTGTATAGTTTGTGAGTACATTGATGGAGGATCTTTGCAAGAGAAAATAGCTGAGAAGGTCCTCACTGAGATGCAACGAATAAATATAATGGAAGGAACTGCAGAGGGCCTTAAATATTTACACACAAGTGAACCGCAAGTGCAAAGTAATGAGGAATTGTTAAATCTGGGAAGACCAGCTGAGTTTGATTCAGAAAATTCCTCCAAAAACTTTGTACATGGAGATGTCAAGAGTGCTAACATTTTATTGACTAAAGACTGTATCCCAAAGGTACTTAGGCTTGCCAATTTCATAAACATTACTTGTTTCTTATTAAATTACTGTACAAATTATAGCTTGAATATGTAAACTTTGTTTATGACACTTTTTATATTAATTTTTTTTGTTACAGTTATGTGACTTTGGCTTGGCAAAACAATATGATGCAACTATGGTCACATCCTGTCCAATGGGAACATCAGCTTACATGGCTCCTGAGGGTCTACACGGCACTATTACACAAAAAATCGATATATTCAGTTATGGTATAGTATTATTAGAACTTTTAACAGGTTTGAAACCTATTGTAGTAACAAATGGTGAAAAGATAAATATAAAAGATTATGTGGAGGATAATTTCAATGGAGATATTAATTTACTATTGGATTCCACTGTACCTCAATGGACTAAAGCCCAGGAACTCTATGCCTTAGCTCAAAACTGCTTACAAAGGGATAGAAAGAAAAGACCAAGCATGAATGAAGTGTGCAATATTTTGTATGAATTAAAAAACTAATATTTAAGGTAATCATAATATTATATTATGTTAAGTTTATATTACATATTTACAAATAAAACAGATATTTTATATTTTAAGATCAGCTTTTATATTTTTTATTTTCTCCCTAAAAACAGTACATTCTACATCTCTTTCTTTATCAAGGTTAGATACAATAAGTTTTTGTTCTGAATTATTGCACAAACAAATAAATGTAACAATTAACTTGTGTGTCTGTTTCACTAAATGATCTTCTTTGCAAATGTACAAAACTTTGAACAGTGCGGATAACATTTTATGATCTGTATTGAACTTCCAAACAGGCCAGCAGAATGTTATCCATTTTTCCAAACACTGAAAGTAAACAAAGTAGATTAGAATTGTTCTTGAGGAAAAACCATTATAAAGATAAGGAGGAAGGATAGAATTTTAAATAAATTTACCCATTTATTATGTACTGACTGATAACACATAAATATCATAATTAGATTTCATTATTTCAATGATTTAAGTAACTATCATTACTATATACTTAGAATTTGAATATGAAAAAAATGTTATTAAAATCATCCAAATCTGGTTAGATATAATTAATGTAGCTGGAAATTCCATAAGTTGGGTTTTCTTTAATTATTTAATATCATTTGTGGTTCAAATAAATAACAAACAAGGTTTATTCATTTATTTTTTCAACAATAAGTGCCTTTTCACACGTACCGGTTGCCGGGTAGCCGGCGCCGGATACCCGGTGTCAAATAAGCTTTCACATGTCCCGGTTGATGCCGGCCGCGGCAGTATCGGCTAGTGAGCCGACAAGAGTACAGTCTCGTTCTATAGTTTCAAAGATGGACCGTGAACAAATAATTGCAATGTGGCTTTTAAATCGAAGACGAAATTATCTGCGCCGGAAAGAAAAATCAAGAAATTATTGGGTTCATCCAATTAATATGAAAAGAGAAGCATTAGGTGCATTCTATACATTATTCTCAGATCTACGAGCACATGAAGACAGGTTTTTCAAGTATTTACGTACTCTCGCAGACTGTACCTGGGCGACTCACCGGCCGGCGCGTGTGAAAGCTAGTTGCGTGTTCCATACACCACTGTCAGTTCGGCCGCCGGCTAACCGATGCCCGGCGACCGGACGCACAGTGGTGGTTCCGGCGCGCACCCGGCAACCGCCTGCCGGATAGATTACGCCGGTACGTGTGAAAGCTATGTACCATGCCCATACACTTCACCACCGGGTAGCCGGCGCCGGCTATCCGGCAGCCGGGTAGTGTGAAAAGGCACTAACACTACACTAAAATTAGTTTGTAGATGAGTGGCTTACCTTTAAAAGTGGGCTTAAAATGATTCCTGACACAGCATCATTAGTGCATATATCCAAATTGTCACATATAATTTGTTTAAAAATCTTTATATTAGCACAATTGTCTTTGTGCCATTGTATTATTGAAGTAGCAAAGTTAAACAGAGCAGCCTTTTTGTACAAATTTGAGTCAGTCAAGAGCTGATCCAGAGTGGTTGTGTATAACTCATCCAAGATGTTTCTCTGAAAAAAAAATTGATAAGATAAAAATAGTGTTATTTTTTTGTTTTGTGTATTAGAATGAACTGACATTTTATATTGATAAATATAACTCATGGTCTAAGAGCCCGTGGGAGATCGTCCTTCACCAATCTGATAACCAGATGAGACGTATTTTTTATAAACAAATATGCCTATAATTGCTTGCCTATCGAAAAGTGGTCATGGCTATTTTTATTAAATTAACTTTTATCGATTTTTTTTCATCACCTTCATACTTTTGATAACCAAATGAAATTTATTTGACTGATAGTTTTTGATACACAGAATATGCCTAGGTATGCTTGCCTGCTCATTTCAGGTATAACTACCTGGCAAGCAGGTGTAAACAGGTAAGTCAAAATAGGTGAAAAAAAAAAAGCATACCTAGGCTTAATCTGTGTATCAAAAACTATCAGTCAAATAAATTCATTTGGTTATCAAAAGTATGAAGGTGATGAAAAAAAATCGATAAAAGTAAATTTAATTAAAAATAGCCATGACCCATATCTTTTACTGATCATTCTATTTAGTTACTATAATATTTAAATTATCAGTTCTTATACCCTTCCACTATCAGGTACAATTTTGAGAAGAGCCAAAAGACAAATGTGTGTTAACTTGACTATCTCCATGTCTCTCTCCACAAGGTTCTTCTTCAGACTTCGGTAAATTACTTCATAGTAGTTACCATTTTGGAAATCTTTTGGTTTCTGTAATATAAAAAAAAAACATAAGTAACTATATAAACATTATTTACTATTATCATAAAATTATTTTAGATATGTTTTCAGTGTAACATTAAAATGTAAAAATAAAAAAATAATCATGATTCTATTTAGAGAGGTTAACATACCAGAGATTGTAATAAAACTGAACAGGACTGGAGCCCTTTCTTCTTATTAGTAACTGTATAGTCTTCAATCAGAAGGAGAGTGATTGGAAATATTTTTGAGGGCACCAATTCAACATCATACTCCTGAAACAATAATAAATATTTTGTAATATATTCTTAATCTATACTAATATTATAAAGCTGAAGAGTTTGTTTGTTTGTGTGAATGGTCCAATTTGAAAAATTCTTTCGGTGTTAGATAGCCCATTTATCAAGGAAGGCTATAGGCTATATACCATCACGCTAAGACCTACAGGAGCGGAGTAATGCGGGTTAAACCGCGCGGAACTGCTAGTCTTAGATAAGCAATTATGAGACAGTAAAATTGTAAGTATGATATAGAGACTATAAGGTAACTATTATTTTATTGAATTTGAAAATTCAATGGAATTCATTACAATTGGTCAACAGTTTATAGAACACCTGGCTTTTCCCTTGCCCTATGAGGATTTACCTGATTACATGACAAAGTTAAAAGTTAAGTTTTATTTTATATTATTTGTAACTAAGTATATGAATAATTTCATTTTATTTTAAAGTTAAAAAATCTTAATGTTTTACCTGTAAATCCGCTATTATGGACATATAGACCTCAATTTGTGCAGGGTACATCTTAAAAGTTTCGTAAGTTATTTTTGAATGAAGGTCTTCTAAACATTTATCAAAAATGATTTGGGAATTGAACATATCATTCCTATGAAATACGGCATCTAGATTTACTGTAGTAATAACTTCAAAAAATGTGTTCATTTCCTTAGCAACATCTTTAGCCTTAGATTTGTTCCAAGGGCAATCACAGCTTAATTCTTTATACAAGTTGACCATATTCGAGACTATAGCCGGATTTTTCTCAAAGTCATCTTTTGTTATATCTCCGAAGCTCTCAACAAATAGTTGGAAATTTTTATCCATATTTTTATTTCGTAGTTCAAACTCAAAGTGTTCGATACTTTCATCATAATTTTTTGCTAATTTTGGCACTAAGCATCGATTTATGCTTTTTAAGAATCTTGAAATAAACTCCAGTTTCATTTTTTCAGTACACTCCATGATGAATACTATTGAATTTTTATACTTTACTTTTAACTCTTAAATAATCTCAATGAAAATAGTACTGAAAAACAATTATTTACTTAGTTCATTGTAATTTTAATTTAAAAAGTCGGGCCGGCCAAAACAAAATCAATATATTTTACACAAGAGTCAACACAACACAAACAAAACAAAACTGTCAAATGTGAAATGTCATTTGTCAATTATGACAGATGTTTTTTTTTATTTATTTTATGAGCATGGATACATGAGACAAGCACAGAGTTGGCTTTTCACCGCATGCAGATGCTGATTACGCTTACCTTAGAGTCCTTAGACGCTTACGGGTACCAATAATTGAAACATTTACTTTTTTCTCATTACGGTATTCTGTTTATAAATTATTAGAGTGAGTAATTAATATAATAACGGGAGCTAACTAGCTAAGTCTACAAATTTAAGTATTCTTCATCATTCATCTTCTTATATATAAAATTCTCGTGTCACAATGTTAGTCTGCATACTCCTCCGAAACGGGTGGACCGATTCTCATGAAATTTTCTGTGCATATCGGGTAAGTCTGAGAATAGGCCAACATCTATTTTTCATATGTACCACGGGCGAAGCCGGGGCGGGCCGCTAGTCCTTAATGTATAATTTATGGCCAATTTTTAACGAGTAAATTTAGTATGAGAAAATAGTTTTTATGATTTTCTACCAGGCTTTATAACGCAAGTGCGTCAATATCTTCCTCTGAGGATAATTTGATGATGATTTGTTATGTGAGCTACGTCGAAGAACCATCAAAGAACTGATGACCGACATCGATTTAACTTTAGTATTTTTCATAATGAATGGCAGGGACTTATTGACTGCATTGTTTGAGATCACCACCAACGATTTAGTGTAAAGTACAATATCGTAGTATTAATTATAGTAGAAAAAAAGTTCCTTGATCGATATCTTCTATTATTATTTAATAATAGAAGATATCATTTTCAGCACTATGAGCTTAATAATAATCAATTAGTGTGATAATAAATACATTAATTTCCAAAAACATCACGTAATCTAATAGAAGTTTTGTCAGTGATTGGCAAGTGTGATTGGCTTAGGTGATTAGAGATAAACTACGATAACATGGCGCGCCCCTCCAAATTACTGTTTCAATGTGTGTAGTGACATCCTTACAAAGGAGTTTGTATGTAGTTGTACGTATTCGTCTTTACTCGTACAGTACTCGTAATATCTCACTTATTACCAGATTTGTTGGTCAACTAATCATAAGTTGCCGAGCGCCCAAGACAACGCACGTGTCGTTTTCATAGAATACGTCAGTGCAGCGCCATTACTAATAATAATGAGCGATTAGAGCGTGACTAGTCGAGCAACAAATCCGTGGATTTGTTTTTGTTTGACGGCCGTCTCATTACGCACACATGCGTTGTGAATCTTGGTGGTGCATTGTAAATACTTTCACAAATACTTTCAAACGTTTTGAATTTTGGAGGGGCGCGCCATGTTATCGTAGTTTATCTCTACCAAGGTGATTACTGATTGGCATGCAAAGTATCACAGAGTGTGACATTGAGAGTGAGATTGAGAGCAACTGTATCTTCAAATTGCCTATTCGGCGTGCCTCGCTCAGGTGAAAAAAAAAAACATAGTTCTGCAAAATATATCAATGTCAATGTCAATTTTACAAACGAAAATGTCATTTCTCTAATATAAAACTCGAAAAGTGTTTAGTGTTTAAAATTACATAATTCCCTTAAATAGACATAATTATTGAATATTGGCCGTCACTAACAGTGTGTAAAAAAACATGTTGAAGTATGTTTAATCAAAATTATCTATATAATCAATGTGTATTCTTGTATTAGTATAATTCGATTTTGTATGACTGCTTTAAGGTTCGGTATAAAATCGGCGATTTTGGGCTCAGCCGTTTACTACACAGTGGATAAAGGTGTTTGGAAAGACAGTTCCACTACAGCTGAACTTTACAAAGAATTAGAAGAGGGAGTTTCACCATATGTTGGTGAAGTAAAGAAGCAAATACCATATGAGGTAACACCATTAAAATATGAGAGCTACCTACTGTATATATTGAATTTTGCTCTTATTAATAGATAAAAAAACATGTATGGCTAAATATATTTTTAATTTCAGCTTCCACCCTTACCATCAAATGACAGAATATCATATTTATTTAAATACTATTGGAATTGCGGTGTCAAAACAACATTTAGATTTTTAGTGGATTTACCAACACATACATCAAATGCAGCTGTGAAGACATATGATTACATTTCCACCTCGTTAGAAGGAGGCGACCAAAATAAAAGCTCTAATGAAGAACAATCGAAACAATGAATGTAGTTATGTAGTATTTATTTGATGTTAATAAATTGGTTTTAAAGTTACTGAGTTTTTAATTTTAGGAATAAGGTAAAGAATACTAATGGACAAATGAACATCTGCATAGTTCCTGATCCCATGTTTTTTCCAGATAAAACTTGATATAATTTCCTATCCTCAAACTATATTTGTACCAAATTTCATACAAATCAGTTATAGTTAAGGAGTGAAGTAGAGACAGATCAACAGTTACCTTTGCATTTATGAGGATGCAGTTCAAAGCTATTAAATAATTTCCAGCTAGAATTCAAGATATAGCCCTAAGGTTAAAATTAAAAGGCTAGCCAAGTATGCAAAGCCTAAAATGCAATATAAATAGTTATCCATTTTACAACTAATTTATAGAATATTTTATTTCAAATTCAATGAGAACCTAAGGTAGGTATCTGTAAAAAAATAGAGTGCAATTAATAGAAATATCAAGTATTTTTAAGGTCCCTACTCCCTTCTATATATAATTTCTATTCTGATAATGATCAGTTCATTTAAAGAAAGACAATCGAGACATTTTTTTTGAGAAATAAGTGTAGATTATTTCAAGTGAAGGACGCATGGCTTAAAATGAAACATTTACATGGGTGATGGCTATTGTGAAATACCAATGGGTTTTAAATAAAACAACAAACAATTACAAAAAACAGTCCACAGTTGTGGCAGTTCTGATTTAATAGTTTCTCCAATGTCACAGGTTTTACAATTCAGAGGAATTAGTTTGTTCCATAAATATATGAACTTTCATAAATGATTTATAGATATGCACAATCCACTTAGTCAATATTTATGGAGCTAACAAAAATATTGTAATGTCAGGAAAATGACACAAGGAAAACTAAACTAACATGTTGAATGTAAAAGAGGTTGTGTGGTATTTATTAATTCATCATACAGAATTATTACATTTATTTATTAACCTTATCAATTTCACAATCATACACCAGATACATCAAATTTTGTGCCCTAACACAATGTGTGAGATGATTTTTTGCATGTAACACGGGTCAATTATTTACAGTCACAGAATTTGAATAAGAGGGAATGCAGATGACAGGACACCTAAAGTGAACATTCAAAATTATAAAGATATGTCTGTAGAAGTTAAAAAAAGTACAATTAATTCAGTTATGTATGTAAAAACAGACATACCTTTCAACATTCAAATAGTTAAGTATACAGAAAATATAACTGTGTATTAATTAAAAAGTTGTTACAAAAGGCTGTGAGAAATGTCAGTTTAGCTAAAGCTAAGGCATATCTTTAATAAATTTTTCACTATTGTGTCCAGAATATAGTCTGTTTTAAAAGCTTTGTATTGCAAAATCCACAGAGCAGTGGCCAGCCAGTTGCTAGGCAGCTGTTTCGACTTCCATTGCCTCTTCAGCTCCAGTTTTCTTTTTCTTCTTCTTGTTCGACTTTGCGGAGGAATTGAGGAGGGCCTGTACAAAACATTATTTGAAAAATTATTTTGTAGGAAAAAGATGAATCTGAAAAGTCTTGAATAGAAGAAAGCTTATTTGTATGTTACTTTTTAAATGTGATATAAATGTAGTAATGGTTCAAACTGAAGTGTCTAAAAAACAACAAATCAGCTCAAAAAGATTACATTTATTTACCCTGAGCTTGTACCAAAACATTCTATTGACAAAGAATGCTTTGAAAGATATCAGGGAAAGAAGTATTTTGATTTACACATATTTATATCAGACCATGATATTATGCTCTTTAAATTATTTTTAAAAGTATTTTATGAGAAAAAATCACCATCTATGAATACTTAGTATTTTTTAAAGACAGAAAAAATAGATAATGGTGCGGGATTCATGATTATTTAAAAATGTATATTTATAAAGCATTTGAATGCTATCCTTACTATCAAATTGTACTTACATTAAGTTCAGGGTCTTTGATGGTGCGTTCAGTCTTGCACATGTTCTTGTCGAAGGGCAGACCAGTGATACGGTGTGTGCCGCTCGGCAGGAGGAGGACGGTGAACTTGAACTGCGCCACTAATTCTCCGGGCCGTTCATATAGTACCTGTATTTGTAAATATTTTTAGTTAAGTCTCTGAATAAAAATATCTTCTTCATATTGGTGCAGGTGCAATGTGTCCATAAGGTCAGAATACTTGCTTGATTATGAATGAACATAATGCTTTCAACATGAAATAGCATTATGAGATTGCACCTTTTAATTTAAATATTATATTGAAAGAATTTTAATAATCTTAAGTAACACGAATTATCTAAAATGATGGGGATACACAAATACATATGAAAGAAACAGAATAAATAAGCAGAGATATAAAATAAAGAGAGACTTGTCTGCAATCTTATCAATTGAACAAACATTAAATTTAAACCATAAACAAACTTCAAACACATACCTGGAAAGGTTCAATCAGCTTGTGGTTGACACACTCCACGACGCCCAGTCTTGCACTTGTCTCCTTGTCAAAGCTCCTCAGATTGAACGGCATTGATCCATGTTTGTTACGAACCTGTGTATATAATTTATTAAGTCCTACTTAAATATTTATTCATTAGACATTTTAATTTTACCTCTGAAATCACCTACATAGAAATTCTTCAATAATCAATAAAACAAGTATAAGTGCTTAGATAGGCAAAGTAATTACATAAATAAATTATTTAATAAATAAATGTGGTAATGATCTATACCAAATTGCCCTATTAATGCAAAGTGGTTCAAACGCATCACATTTTTTATACCCCAAAAAGGAAAACAATACCATATGGATGATATAGCAAGTATTTTTTTGGGGTTGAAGTAATCAGACAAAACAAATATACAACATACCTCACTGTAGAACATTCTTGAAGCCTTAAGCTTAAGCTGATAGACTTCATCTGTTTTCTTATAAATTGTACACCTTGTATCCATTTCTCGGCCCTAAAATGTTGAAATTTAATATTAGTTTACAATAACAATTTATATAGGGATAGAAATTATATGGATGAAACTTAGGTTTTTGTTACAAAAATTTTGTCAGTATTTTTTTTAAACTAAAATGCACAGATCATTTCAGTTAAGAGTTCATACTAGTTAATATCCCCTGAGTACTGCCAGACTTGTTACAAAACTAACCTGGAAAGAATTCAGGGCAGAATTTTGTTTATTTTTTTCTTAATGTACAAATCTATGTAAGATTGAAATATCTGCTATAATAATAAATAAATAAATATTTTCAGGACAATTTTCACACACAGACCGATCTGATCCCATACTAAGCTTTTGCTTGTGTTATGGAAACCAGATGACTGATAAACATACATATATAAAATTTTAAATAAGTACTTATACAGATAATTAACACCCAGACACAGAGCAAATATCTATGTTCATCACACAAATATTAAATACTAGCTTAACGCCCGCGGCTTCGCCCGCTTTGTCTAAAACCTAATAAATTATATACTAAAACCTTCCTCTTGAATCACTTTATCTATTAAAAAAAACCCCATCAAAATCCGTTGCGTAGTTTTAAAGATTTAAGCATACAAAGGGAGATAGGGACATAGGGACAGAGAAAGCGACTTTGTTTTATACTATGTAGTGAAGACATAAAGAATGTTATAAATAAATAACTGTGAAGCATCTTACCACTCCTTCCCCCGTGGACACTAAGACATCCATGGCATACACTTCATATGTTTCAAAGGTTGCCTTTTCATGCTCCTTGCGTTGTGCCTCAGTGGGATTCTGAATAATACTCTTTTCTCCATCAATACGGAACTGCTTCAGTTGGTGGGAAAGCATGCCTTCAATTGGTTTGCAGCCGTATTCTGCACTAATCTTTTGCACAACATCTGTAATTGCATAGTTCTGCAAAACAATCATTTATCATTAGAATTCACATAAGAAAACTTAACTTATTTACTAATTAATAGTACAATGAGAGCAGCTTTGTAAGTTTAGGTTTATCTCTATCAGGCTGATAGTATCAGCATAACAAAAAACACAGATTCAAAGGTCATTATGCAGGTCAGTTTATTATTAGATCATGAGTTGTTTAAAATAAATCAATGATGGCATTTGTAACAATTGTTTTATACAATAAATAATATCAACATACCTCATTTCCTGGTCTTAATAACCTCAAGGCGGCCTCGCTTGCCTGATGAGCAGCAAGTAGTACATCTGCTGCACGCCCAGCGATTTCTCCATCACCAATAAAGACTGTATGTGCTACCACGGCGATAAAGCCATCTATGTGGGCACCAAGGTCTCTAAAACCGAAAGTAAACATTATACCTACTACACGTCAAAATAATAAAAAAATGTTATTTATTAGGAGTGGTACCTACATTTTCGCAAGGTCTCCTTGTTTCAGAATATAGTCAGATTCGCTAGGAATAGGCGAAAAGTGACATATACAGTTATTTACTGAGACACACGTCGAAAACGCTATGCCCTTCTTAGAATCTTTTTCTTTTTTAAATACTTTAGAAGTCTCATCTAATAATAATTTGTCGCCGTATTCGCAAATCTCTCGAACGCTAGCGTCAGGTACGCATTTTGCAATAACTTGTTCTAGGACGCCTGAAACAAGAATTTTAAACCAATTATGTGATAGAATAATATGCTCGACTACGAGAATTTAGAGAAAAGAAAGTATGCGGTACCACATTGTCCACATGGTGATGACACGCGTCCAGTCTAAATGATTGTTAATTTGGATATTTCGAAAAATCAAATTAATGAAATAACACATATTATTTTTCACATAACTTACGGTTTACAATTTGTCCAGCTAACTTGTACTTGGTTACGACCAAGTCTTCGGCAATCGTTTTCTCAACTTCTTTATCGTCAGCCATTTCTCAAAATTGTAGTTTGGTTATGTCTTATTTGGACGTTGATTGGTGGAACAAATGTCAACCACGTGATCATGACGTCAAAAGGAAATGGCGGCAACAAACTTTCCGCCTTCTTGAAGCCACTTGAAGCAATTCACGACATTATTTAAAATATATATTATTCAATGTAATATTATGGGTACTATATATTTTACAACAATTACATATAAGGATAGTTTAGGAAGTACCATGAAATTGTAGAGCTAACTTACAATTTTTTTTTTTTAATTGAGCCGGTTATTTTATTATACAATATATTTAATATTTCTGCGGAATCGTGAATAGCTGCACAAATTCAAATAATATGTTGGAATGGAGATTTGAGGGCAATGTGTACTCTACATACTACATTTCACTAAATTTATATTAAAACGAATGAATTATTTAAATTTATTACAGTATGTCAGGCTCTTACTATATACTTGCTCTGTGGATTATACATTGTGTTAATACATCTGTGACGTGTCTGTGTCTGTGACGTCTCACGTCTGTAGCGCCGACCAATGATTAAGGAATCCTATGGACAGGGCATATTGTTCTATACAAACAACTGATTATACAAATATCATGCACGTTTCGATACCGAAATAATAAAACTAATACTGTCTCTTTCTAACTAATGAATATTCTGATAAGTGAAAAAATATGACTATACGTCAGTCAGTGCTAATTCTCAATGAATAAGGAATAACATGGAAGTGACATACCTACAAAAAAAGTGTGGCCGGCGCCATATTGAATGTAACAAAACATGGCGGTGTTTAGTGCCGAGAATATATCGATAAGCATTATTATGTTTATCGATATAAAAATAATATTTATAGGTATATATTTTTTTGAAGTTATACTTCTTTTGGCGCGATGGATAAAAATAATGAGAGTGAATTTTTACGATGCGCGCGCACACCGACACCTAAATTTAACAGCATGAAGTTAGTTCTAGGTGGTATGAAAATTGATAACTATGTTCAAGTTGTATAATCTAGTATTTTGTCCATACACCAAAGAAGTAACTTCTAACGCGTGTACATAAGTACACACACTCTTTTTTATTTATTTAAACTGTACAAAACATATAAGTAAAATTACAAATGGAAAAAATGACAATGCCAATTAATAAAATTAAGTATGACGATGAGTGCTCGTGACGGTAACATCTATACAGGGTTACTTGTAAAACACCAGCAACCTCGCAGGACAAGATAGCTAACCCTGTATCCTACTAATATTATAAATGCGAAAGTTTGTATGGATGTATGGATGTTTGTTACTCTTTCACGTAAAAACTACTGAACCGATTACAATGAAATTTAGCACACATATAGAGGGTAACTTGGATTAACACATAGGATAGTTTTTATCCCGGAAATCCCACGGGAACGGGAACTATGCGGGTTTTCCTTTGCAAACGCGGGCGAAGCCGCGGGCGGCAATCTAGTAATTTGATAAATCCAGTTCAATTTTGACTTCAATATAAGGATTACGGTAGACTTACAATTTGGCATTTATGTTATCTGCTAAATTGACCAACTGGTTTATTGGATATTTTGTTTTGTTTGACTGGTGTTTTTTAAATCAGATATTATTGGAATGTAGTATTAACGGAACTAACGGAAGCATGCCAGTAAAGAGCAAATGTGGTACGGGAATGCGGTATAAAATCTGTTGTATGCATTTTGCTGCTATGGTATTACAGCCATGCGGGATGGCGCATGCTCCGGAAAAACAGAATAATTTAGTATTCGATTGTTTTATTACATTACTAGCGGTCCCGGTGAACTTCGTACCACCCAGTCATTGAATGTGCTGTTTGTTACCTTTTAGCTGAACTAATTTCAGTTTTGAGGAATGTAATATAATGATACAAAATAAATACTAATATAGGTATATAATAGTTTTTTATTACGATGAACAACACAATATACAGTAATAGAAAAAAAAAACAATAATTACTTAATAACAGAGAAAATTATAGAACTAAACTATTTTGTGCAGCCTGTGATGCACTCGGATTCACTCTGTTCATTTTTGAGTTCGGGATTTGAGGCTCAACCGGTACCTGGAAATGAAATGTCACAGTTTACATTAACTAGCATTGTTCACTTTACATTTTAACTAACATGCAATACATTTTAATTAAAAGGGCAATGCTGATGGTTTGAAAATAATATTAACATTAGGGCTTACAATAGCGGAATTTGAATTTATATTTTTGGTTTTATTTTATGGCATTCAAATGCTTTATAAATATAAATTTATAAAGAATAGAAAAATAAATTAAAACACCCCATGTATTTAAAGTAAATTGCACTTTCCCTCAGTCAATAACATTTCAACAACCAAATATCACCCAAGTTTGTACTCAAAAATCATATAAAATCATCTCAGTTTGTTCACAGGCCCTCTTCAAAATAGGAGAAACGTTAGAATATAAATGACAGCCCTAAATCTAAATAAAAAGACCAAAAGTAAACTGGAAGACATCACGTGTCTACAGATAAAAACCTCACCCTGTGTGAATGCAGCGGCAAACATACTGGGTATAGCATCATCGTGCAGACTAATCACATCCATTGTTCTATTGAAAGCACTTTCGGGGAAATGTAGGGAACATACTATGATATATCCTTTACATTTGGCTTGATATTTTCAGTTTCAATTGCTTCTAACCATTTTCCTTTTCTATTTTCACTTCTTGGTAACCTATAAAAAATGAATTTTTAGGTTATTATAATTTTAGGTCTAACCTGACTTATTTATAAATACATTTTTAAGGTACTATATAAGCGACTAATCTTACTTAAGTTAAAATTTATATTAGGTAAATTTAAGTGTTTTATTTTTCCTTCTGCTGCTCTTGGCAAAATTAATTTCTTAATTTGGAAGTGTATTCACCAAAGCAACTATTCTTAAGATTAATGACACAGCCTTGGGAGACGCACGTCTTCATCGAACATTTTGCTGATGTCGATATTATAAGCCATCACTAGCACCCAAAT
>CAJQZM010036588.1:0-28495 GCA_907164665.1 Colias nastes
CTTCAAACTCTTCAGCTTAATATTATAAAGCTGAAGAGTTTGAAGAGTTTTTCTAACAAACAAACACTTTGTTTGAACGCGCTAATTACAGGAACTACTAGTCTGATTTTAAAAATTATATTTATTTTAAATTGATTTTCGGGTGAAAATATCTTTAGGATAACTATTTAATGAAATATAGATATAATAGATAAAAAATAAAACTAAGACATTATGAAGGAAATCAATAAAAGCAGTACAAATAAAACTAAGACATTATGAAGGAAATCAATAAAAGCAGTACTATTATCTATTCTGTAATAAAAGTTGGTTTTTATACATTATTCAGAGAAGGAAACAAATTCGTGTTATTATTTTTAGAACAAATAGTACCTAGACTAGTTTTTCTTTTTTTGTTTTGCGTAGATATTATTGATCCTAAGATAATGAAATCGAAATATTTAGGTACTGAGGGAAACGAATTTCGAGGGTAGGTATTGTATTTTCACAACAAGTGAAAATTATGATGGAAATCATTTACAACACGTTTTTGTACTTATAAGCATGGAAATAACTAACACTAGATTTCCGCCCGCGGCTTCGCCCGCGTTTTCAAAGGAAAACCCGCATAGTTCCCGTTCCCGTGGGATTGCCGGGATATAACCTATCCTATGTGTAAATCCAAGTTACCCTCTATTTGTGTGCTAAATTTCATTGTAATCGGTTCAGTAGTATTTGCGTGAAAGAGTAACAAACACACACACATCCTCACAAACTTTCGCATTTATAATATTAGTAGGATTAACATAATTCTAACCCCAAAAGAGTACTAATGTGTAGTTCTAATAATAGTATTTAATTATTTGAGCAAAAATACCACTTTTACAAACTGATATCCTTATTCAGAAGTGCGATCAATTCCTAGTCCAAAAGAAAATCGATCAATGAAATGAAATAATAATAATTATGTCAACTGCAGTTATAGAAGTAGTTAGTAGCTTGGTCTATTTGCAGTTATTAGAAGATATTGACCAATATCTTATACCTACCTATATAAGTATATAATTTATATTGGCACCTGCTAATACAAATTCAAATATGAGAACAGCTAGGTAGTGGTCAAAGCCGTCAACTACCGCGTACTAAACATTTATTTTATGTATGAAGCTATGCCGATTAGTATCAGTCTCATGTACATTATATTTTCCCCATATCTTGTTATACATATAGTATATTTTGTCCAATACATCAAAAGGACACAAAAAAAAATCACGGAATTCCATTCTTACACTAGAAGGTGCTTTAAAACATCATTTCGTCCAACCAAAATGCGAAAGGGTGGTCACAGTTTGACGTATGACAAGGGTCTCCAATTATAGTGAGCAGCTTTTGATGTGATCCAACATCGTGTTAGTATTCGACACGTATGGGGAAGTCGAAGTTTCAGGAAATTTGTAGCGGAAGAAAAACATTTATTAATATTCTCTTTAATATGAAACTTGTTTAAATGGTCTTGTTCAAAGTTGAAAAGCTGGTATTATTTGTATTTTATTTTAGTATCAAATCATTAATTATTATTCTTGTAGTTAGTTTTAAAATTAGAAAGAAGCTTTGACCTCACTTTCAGAGACTACTTTGAAAAGATGAATTAAAAGTGAAATAACGTGCTTGTTAATTAATTCGTTATTTTTATAGGTATGTTAATATAAAAATCAATACCTTTGATTATGTAATAAAATCTATGCAGGGGAATAGATGAAACCACAGATCACAGAAACTAAAGGGAGATATGGTTAGGGGGCGGGGCCGATGTCGCAGCAATATGCCCAAAACAAGAACACATGCTGTTTGTTGCATTCAGTTCACGTTCGACCGTCGGCCGGGTATTATTTGACAATGCCGTGTTGTTCCGTTAAAGTTTGTAAAAACCGAAGTGAAACCAGCAACTTTAAGTCAAATGGAATCACATACCATCGGTAAGTACTGAAAATTATACGATTTTCTTACTAAAATTTCAAAAACAATATTACGTAGTCGAGTGATTTCTTGTTTTCATTATGTGACAGAACGACAGTCACAATAATTTATGTAAATAGTTTACAATGCTTCTTCTGTACGTGACTCTATTCAAACGCGAAGTTCGAATACCGCAATGTATAATGAACATACTAAAGCTAACAAAAACGTTCGATCGTGTAGTACGGGGTCTGTACGGCCGCTGCTCGCGGTCGTTAGTTGAGGATGCGCGTCGAGTGTGTCCATGTCGATAAGATTCGGATTTTTTATCGTATTATGTATTATTTTACTACCTTATTTTTATATCATAATGTATTACTATTAGCTTAATATCTGATTGTATTATTATTATTTGATAGGTACTCGAGCAATAATTTTATAGTAATTATTATACATGGATTAAAAAAAGAAGTCACTTATTTCATACTTATATTACTTTACAATAAGTCAATAGGCAATGCTTTATGTACTTCATCACCATGAATGCTACCATCAAGGTGTCCATTTCTATTTTCTACCTAGTTACTGTATTGCCTATAGGTAAATTGTTTTAATTTTAACGTTTCTCATTTTATCGACAAGCAATCCCTATCGTAAACGCATATCTTGCGGCTGTGTGGTGCTGTATACGTACGTTACTTACAATCTAGTGTGCGAACGAATAGTCGGTCTCAAATTTTTGTGTGATGACACGCACACAACGCGAAGTATTGTTTTTATTTGTTTACTGTTGTGTGCGTAAATTTGTTATGAGACACCAGGTTTCGTACTCAGCGCAAGCGATTGGCATCTCTCTAGATCTCTATGGATGAAACACACTTCATCCGGTGTGTTTCGTATTTTTACCTACTGGTAAATTCTACGTCGTAGATTCTGCGTCAAAAAAATGTGTGCGTGTACTAGTGTACACACGTAAAAAGTGAAACTTCTTTATGACCTTATTTTTAAAAAAATAATTTACTTTATGCAACTTTATAGAAATACGTCGAATCACGCGTGGTAGGGATAAGAAAAGATGGCGCGTAACGGAAAAATGTCACGCGTAACGAAAAAATGTTACACTAAATTTTTTTCCAACCCCGATAAAGAAGTTTCACTTCAAAAAAGGACTTAAAAATTAAAATGTTAGCTTGTATTAGAATTTGTATTGATAAATCCTAGCAGATCATCTAAACTGCACATACTTTGACAAATTAATAACAATCATTAAAAAATTCCTCAATTTTCATTATAATATGCTTTCATGCCAAGCCTTAGTAGGCACATGAAGTATTCAAAATGGCGTTTTTGAACTTATCTCGTTACACTTTCGATATACAATAAATTGAATTTCGTTTCAAGTTTATTCCACTAACTTGACAACATAAGTGTATTAAAAGTTTTCCATAAACGGCTTTACAGCTAACGACAATCTAATCTCTTGGGCGAGAGAACAATTTTATTTCGATTGTCGAGAATTTATGTTTATTGATGCTAGGTTTTCAAATTATTCGGTACTACCTATATCGTTTTTATTGTCAAACATCAACAATCACTATAATATTAAATAAACGACGAATTATAATTAAGTTGAATGTTTAAAAACAATTTCTAAGAATCAAAACCAAGGAACTTCTTTATATATTCAAATATAGTGCTGTGGTTTAGCCGTAAACCGAATATTTTGAGATATACCTAGTGCTTAAATTTAGCTATAAGTACTAACTATAATAATATTAACTATATAACACGTGTAACCTAGTTTCGTATCTATTTAATAAGGCATCTTTTATATCAAACATACAGTATTCATTCAGCAGTCCTAGAGTTTCAATCCTCTCCCGAGGCACCACCTTACATGGCGACCCTGCCTAAAGTTGGTGCACGCGCGCGTGTATTTTGACACCGGCCGCCGCGTCGCCGATTTACATATTATATGGTAAACTATGTGTTCTCGGCCCGATTAAATTAAAGTATTAAAAATGAATATATTAAAATCTTTTGGAGGCAACGCAAGTGAAACGCTACAGAAAATGGAAAAGCAGCAGTCCAAGGAAGACTAGTATAGCATAACATAGTTATAGCACAAAATTTTGCAAAATATCCACTAAAGGTGGATACGACAGGAGGTCGCGAATAGCAGCAGGGAGCGTCGTTTTTCGTTTCGATGGCGCCAGGCGTACCCTCCCCCCCCCCCCCCCGGTGAAATCGGTGAAACTAAGTGTAGTGATGTAAGTGAAAAAAGATAAAAAAGCCAACAAATATTTAATAATAAGTGTAATGTGAGCGTGTAAGTGTTTTCGTGAAAATTCGGCAAAGTTGATGGATATTATATTTAGTGGACTTTAAGCGTATAGTATAATTACATTTACTATATGAAAAAAAAAATGTATGTTATCGAATAGATATTAAAAGTCATGTATGTCATGTAACCTAAATATAAAAGATGAGAAAAATGATAATCAAATGTAGTTAAAAATATTATTCTAACTTAGTATAAGTAATGTGTATACTTGTATTTTATAATAAATTTTACAGTTATTGTTAAAATATGCTGAGAAACGAGGCCTTCAATTCTATTCAGGTAAGTATGTTAATATATTTTTACTATCATTAATTATATTATGTACTGTTAAACTCTATGGCAATATTTTTAAAGAAATTATGTGATGATTTGCTAGCTATTAGAACATATTTAATTAAAATAGGACCTTCTAGACGACAGGGTAAAATATTACAAACAAAACTAGGCGAAGCTAAATGTGTCATTGCAAAATATAACAATTACATAGGTAGTTTGGATAAGCAAAGCTTAGGAGAGGACGAGCTTATTGTTTTTAAAAAATATTGTGAGGATTTAAAGAAATTATTTGCGGAAATTACTGACTTGTGTCACATTTCAGAGAATTTTAATAGTATTTCAACAATGGATAAATTTGACCTAAAAGTAGCTTTGAGCTTATTGCCAGTAATGAATGATGAATTGTTTAATTTACGACAACTTATCGATGGTATTGAATACTATAGTTCGGTTCTAAATGATGAGTCACAGTCGCATTTGATATCTTTTGTTTTGAAAAGCCGTTTGTCACAATCGGCTAGGCTAAAATTACAAACAAAATACGATAGTGTTCACAATCTCTTAAATGATATGAAAATGCTTCTTTTACCTAAGAAGTCTACGAGTTCTTTACAAAAACAGTTTTTAAATTGTAAGCAAAACGATGCGTCTATTGATGCGTTCGGAAAAATCTTATCCGAATTGTTCGTTGAACTTACAATTTCTCAATCCGAAGGCAATGAGGAAAAGTTTAATATTTTAAAATCAATAAATGAAAAACAGGCAATTCGCCAATTTAGTGACGGATTGAGAAACCGTAGGATTGGCACCATTATTACGGCGCAGAGATTTGAATATTTGAAAGATGCGATTCAAGCCGCAATCGACGAGGACGTTTCAGGCTCAAGTTCAACCGCCGAAGTGTTAACACTAAGACATAATAATAATCGTTTCTTTAAAAACACTTCCAGGCCGCCTTCTCATCAGAACACTCCAAGAGGTGCGTACAACAATAATAATCGTTGGCGAGGCAACGTTAACAACAACAACAACTGGCGACAGCCGCCTACCAGCACCAGACAATGGTTCCAGCAGCCTCAATCGCAGCCACGGGGAGTGCCCCGAGGCAGAGCGCCATATCGAGGTAGAACTTTTAATAATAATTATTTTAGGGGTCGTAGACCATTCAGAGAACAGATTCGTACAGCAGTGACTGACGAGTCACAGCCTCAATCGAGTTCATCCACTCAGAATTTAGAACCTGAAAATGAGTTTTTTCGTGCCTAAAACATATAGTATTTTAGCTAGCGATAGTAGTTATTACATAGAGTTATTTTATAAAAACAGTCACGTATTTAATTGGCTTATAGATACGGGAGCCTCAATTTCGGCTATTAAATATAAACATGTGTTAGATTTTGACATTCCAATTAACAAAGAAAATATTACAATAAATGGGATAGGTGGAAAGGTACAGGCTATCGGATATGTATGTTTACAGTTGACGATACACGGGCAGTGTATTAGTCATAAGTTTTATGTATTTGACACCTTGCCTTGTAAGTCGCACGGTATTCTAGGGCAGGACTTTTTAGGAAAGTATGGAGCGGTCATTGATATGAAACATAATAATCTGTCACTATGGATTAGTGAATCTAAACAAATATCTTTGCAATTATTAGACTCGTGTAGTAATTTATTATCGTTACCTGCTAGGTCAGAATCGATTCATTTTATTAATACTAGTTTAACAGAGGAATGTTTGGTATGTACGAAAGAGTTGTGTGAGGGCGTATTTATTGCGAGTATGATAGTACATCCAATTGATGGTAAAATACCAGTCCGAATTTTGAATTCGACCTCGAAAGATATAACTTTGTCTGAAATTAAACTTGATATACAAAATTTGAAGGAATATAATATTTGTAGCTTTGATAAAATTGAGAAAAATGCATCGCGAGTTAAAAAATTATTCTCAAAGTTGAATTTAAGTAACTTAAATAAAGAAGAAAAAATTAATATAGAAAGTTTATGTGCTAAGTATCCCGATATATTTTATTTGGAAGGAGACAAATTATCAACCACTGATATTTATCAACACTCAATTAAAGTAAAACCAGATATTCAGCCAATTTTTTCAAAACCTTATCGATTGCCTCATGCATTGAAAAATGAAATTAATAACCAGATTGATCAAATGTTAAAAGAAAATATTATTGAACCATGTCAAAGTGAATGGTCCAGTCCAATTTTGTTAGTGCCAAAGAAATGTGACCAAAGTGGAAACAAAAAGTGGCGTTTGGTTATAGATTACAGAAAACTTAATAACAGTATATATCCGTACATGGCGTGAATAGGTTGACAAGTCGAAAATGCATACTTTTCAGGGCAGCCTTTTGAAGTTTACTTTTTTATTGGTAAATCCATTTTTTTTGGATTTTTGTTTTTTTTAATTGCATTATATTTTATAAGAATCGACGTTTCAGATTATTACATAGAATTTAATTATTTTGATTTTTATCATAACAAAAACAGACATATCAAGTCGTTCACCGACGACTTGTCAATGTATTCACCGTCGCAAAAATCGGTTGTATGCGCTTTCTTCGGAAATATCTTATTTCCTATGGGTTTTTTGCTATTTGTATTTATTATCAATATTGTAGAATAGAAAATTCTCTACAAATTTTGTTTGAAAAATTTTTTTATACGGTGAACCGTTTTCGAGATAGAGGGCGGAGAGCGCGCGGTCACAGCATCATTTCAGGTCAACCGGTGCCTCCGCTCGAAAATGCATTTTTTTGCAACTGCAAGAGTGGTTGTGGTTCGCGATGCGGATGCAGGAAAGCTGGCTTGCAATGCTCTTTAGCTTGTGGCCAATGTAATGGGCAAGCTTGTCTCAATGCTCTACCATATCAGAGCGACATGGAACCTTTGACTCCGAAATCATGGAAGAACTTGAGGCAAATGTCGTTGAAGACGATAATGAAGACCAGTTTGAAATTTACCAGCAGCCAGAAGATGACGAATGACGATGAAGAGGAAGAAGATGATTAAAATTATAAATTGTAGTTTTTGTACCCTTTATTCCATTTTTTACTTTCAATAAAAATAAATGATATTTCTTAATAAAAATATTAATTCATAATTTGTTTTTTTTTCATCATGGAAGAAGTTATTAATATTAATTAGGTTAAAATTCAAATACAGGGTTACCGGGAAAGTCGTACAGAATATTGAAGGACGTTATTATTCAGGTCATTTCTGATCGAATTGGTCCCATTTTAATCCCATCCAAATTTTGACTCGTCTTGGCTTACTTAACTGTTATTTTGTCAATGTTTGGCCTATTTAATAGCAAGTGTTATACCTTTTTGAATAGCTAAAAAAACCTAAAAGTTTATAAAATTACTTGCAGGATAAGTGCCATACATTTTTTTTTTATAAAAGTACTTCAAAATTAAAAACAATTAGTGGAAATCCTTTAATTTCAACTGTTGTCGAGCAGTTTTATGAAGCTGTTAGTAAAAGGTTCAGTTTTTGTTGGTCATTTTTATTAATTGGCATGTCTTCTAATTGAAAACATAAATAAACCGGGCCCTAGTAGCTCCAATCCAAAAAAAAGTGATAGAAAAGCCAAAAGAAAAAGATTTTTATGATATATCTTTAAAATTCAATATCTCCATAACGGTTAGGTTTCGGATACCATATTATGGGACCAATTCGATCATAAATGACCTCCTTCAATATTCTGTACGACTTTCCCGGTAACCCTGTATAAATTCCTATATTTTCATTAACAATAATTCTGCAATTAGGTACATGGGCAGGTAAGTGTTAAATAAATTAATACTGAATAAAAAGTGGATAAGTTAGGAAAAACATGATAAAATATAATATAATAGTTAAGAAAAATTTACAAATATTTATAATCATTGATAGTTCCGGTTGATCAGAAATGATGCTGTGACCGCGCGCTCTCCGCCCTCTATCTCGAAAACGGTTCATCGTATAAAAAAATTTTTCAAACAAAATTTGTAGAGAATTTTCTATTCTACAATATTGATAATAAATACAAATAGCAAAAAACCCATAGGAAATGAGATATTTCCAAAAAACGATTTTTGTGACCTTTGACCTTGAAATTTAATAGTTGCTTACACCCTACCATATGTAGGTTTTGAGACAACTTTTAGGGTGTTAATATACAAGTATATACAGACTTACAGCTGGGTATCTCGAATTCCGAGGTGAACTTCCTAAAATGACTGCACTAATAGGTTTACTTGTCAGATAATATATCGCTCTATTGATGCGGTAATAAGTTGACAACTCGATTTGTACTACTGAACACGCAAATATGGGTAGCGTGATTAATTAAATATCTCGAGTTATTTTGATAGTTTCATTAAATAAATGGCAGGCTTAACTTTACATATTCAGTTATTCAATTATTCATCAAATAAATTTTTGATATCTTCAGATGTCATATTATTACTCATTAGTAGAGAGTTGTTCAAAAATTCACAAGTTGGGTGTGTGCGTTAAAAGCGGACCTGTCGACTTAGTCATTTATTCACCATATAAAGCAAGTGATCCAGATGCCAATTTTCAATTAAAAAATAATTCATACAAGTCGAGTTATCAACCTATTCACGCCTTGTACGGATATGATGATAAATTTCCTCTTCCAAATATAACGGAAATTTTAGATTCTTTATCGGGTTGCATGTATTTTTCTCATTTAGATTTACATCAAGGCTATTATAATGTGAGCTTAGACCCAGACAGTCGCAAGTATACTGCTTTTTGTTCCGGACAGTTTCAGATGACTAGAATGCCTATGGGCTTAAAGACCAGCCCTAGTTCATTTTCGCGCATGATGACTATGGCGATGACAGGGTTAACATATGAAAAATGCTTGGTGTACCAGGACGATCTAGTCTGTTTTAGTAGGGACTTATCTAGTCATATCAAAAATTTACAGTCGATTTTTGAAAGATTACGAAAAGTCAATCTAAAGTTAAATCCGCAAAAGTGTATTTTCTTACAGAAGGAACTGCTTTACTTGGGTCATATTGTATCAGCAGAGGGTGTTATACCAGATTCGGATAAAATAGAGGTTGTTAAAAACTATCCGGTTCCTACTAAAGTCGATGAAGTCAAAAGATTCGTTGCCTTTGTGAACTATTACAGGAAATTTATTCCTAATTTTGCAACAAAAGCGTATGCGTTAAATAGTTTGTGTCGGAAAAATGTAACTTTCAAATGGGATAAAGAATGCCAAAAATCATTTGAATTATTGAAACAAAATTTAATATCCCATCCTGTATTACAATATCCTGATTTTTCAGAGTCTAATCAATTTATTCTACAAACAGATGCATCAGGATACGGCGTAGGTGCAGTTTTGTGTAATAGCGACGGTAGACCTGTAGCGTATGCTAGTCGTAGTCTTAATAAAGCAGAAAAAATGTATCCGACTATTGAAAAGGAATTGCTTGCGATTGTATGGGCTGTAAAGCATTTTCGTCCATATTTGTATGGAAGGACATTCAAAATTCAGACTGATCATAAGCCATTAATGTATTTATTTGGAATGCGAGATCCATCTAGTCGTTTAATTAAATTTAGATTAACGTTAGAGGAGTACGATTTTATAATTGAATATTTGAAAGGGAAGAATAATTCCGCCGCGGATGCACTTTCACGTTTGCATTTAACTTCAGAGGAATTGAAAGAGATGAATCAAACGGTGATGAATGTAATGACGCGTGGTCAGTTGGCTAGACAACAACGGGATGCTATTATTTCTAAGAACGATTGGCCTGATCAACCAAAAGTTGTAGAAATACATAGTAAACCGAAATATTTCACGGAATTACGTTTCATAAGCGCTTATGAATTAAATCGATATCGTAAAATGAAAGAGATAACGCATGAGAAGGGATGTTTGAGTTATGTACCCTCAATGGATACTATTTTTAATAATTTAGCTTCTCGATCGCAATTATCGCCAGGCGAATTTGTGAGAGAGCTAGATATATTTTGTAGGAAAATAAATATTAAAGAAGTATACTTCATTAAAACTGAGAAAAATAATATATTCGTGGAAAAGTTAATAAATGAGATAGATAACATAAGTAATTGGTCCGGACCACGTATATGTATTTTAAGGGGAACAAAGAGAATAAGTAATAAAGACGATCAGCGTGTAATTTTAAATGATTTTCACATATTACCTACAAGTGGACATGCTGGCATAAGACGAATGGTAAATAACATAAAGAAATATTATTTTTGGCCAAGATTAGAAGCTGATGTTGTAGAATTTATAAAAAGGTGTGACAAATGTCAAAAACAAAAACATTCCTCACACTATACTAAGGAGCCTATGACGATAAGTTCAACGGCAAGTTCGGCGTTGGAGAAAATATATTTAGATATTGTAGGACCGTTAGATAGGGATTACGATAATTACGTATACATTTTAACTATACAATGTGAGTTGAGTAAGTATATCGAGGCTTATCCATTAACGTCAAAAAGGTCGAGTGAAGTAGCTAGGAACTTTGTTAACAATTGGATTCTCAGGTATGGTATCCCGAAGGAAATTGCTACTGACAGAGGTACGGAGTTTTTATCGGACACAATGAAAGAGGTTTGTAAACTTTTGCATATTAACAAGCTGCAGTCAACCGCATATCACCATCAAAGTATCGGTGCCTTGGAGAATTCGCACAAACATTTGGGTAACTACTTGCGAATACAGACAGGAAATCACCCAGAAGCTTGGAGCACGTGGCTTCCATTTTGGTGTTTTTCCTATAATACTGCGGTACATACAGAGACCAAGTTTACTCCCTATGAGTTGGTGTTCGGTAAGAAATGTAATTTACCATCAAATTTGCAATCTGCACAAGTTGAGCCTTTGTACAATTTTGATAATTATCCTTTAGAACTCAAATTTAGAATACAGACGTCACAAAAAGAGGCAAGAGAAAATCTTATATCTAGTAAATTGAAAAGAAAAGAAAAGTATGATCGTAATATTAATCCGGTTACTTATAAACCGAATGATTTAATTTTAATAAAAAATGAAACAGGCAATAAGTTTCAAAACATATATTTAGGTCCATATAAAGTAGTAAGGGAATGTTCACCCAATGTAGAAATACTTAAAGATAATAAAAATTATGTTATTCATAAAAACCGAACCAAAATGTATTTTGAACCGATTACCTAATAATTTTGTTAAAAGTTACGGTTTTAAAAATGTATTTTGAACCGATTACCTAATAATTTTGTCAAAAAAGTTTATAATATTATTATGTACTATTTAGTTTGTAATGAAAATAATTATAATAATATGACATTGTACTGTATTAACATAAGTACTAAGTAGTTGTCACTAGTAAGTAAGCTAAAATAAAATAAATTGTTCGTATTTATTTTTTTTTTTTTTATTGCGGTGGAGATGAGATATACCTAGTGCTTAAATTTAGCTATAAGTACTAACTATAATAATATTAACTATATAACACGTGTAACCTAGTTTCGTATCTATTTAATAAGGCATCTTTTATATCAAACATACAGTATTCATTCAGCAGTCCTAGAGTTTCAATCCTCTCCCGAGGCACCACCTTACAATTTAATACATATAGTTATAATACCGATGTTTACCGGTTTAAAAATATTTAAATATTTTTAACGAATAATCAAACAACTTACTGCCTCACACAAGCTAAAACTAGTGACCAGTAATAAATAATAAATTGTTTTCATAAACATTCTAGACTCTAGTCCTACAAAAGTTACATGTCTCGCTGTATGACTACGTAAAATGGAACAAGAAAATATTACTTTATCATAACATTTTCTTACGATTCATATCATTATTAGGGTTCCGTATCTAAAGAGTACAACGAATCCCAATTACCACTATTGATATATTTCTGTTGCGTCTACAACAATAAAATATAATAAAAAACTGAGGTTAAGCAGTGGCTGGTGCAGTCATAAATTAGATGCATTTTTATCAGTTAGGCTTATTTATACGGAACCTTTAGAGTCGCAAGTCCGACTCGCACTTGACCGATTTTTCTACTTACCTACGTTTATTTCATTGCGTATTCATAAAACTTGAACACGCGAAGTATGTAACATGACATTATAATTAATTATTTATTTTGTTATCATTAGACATTTTCATGGCATTTTATACCTACACTAAAAATGCCATGCCAAGCGGGTTGACGCGGCCTCGCCTGGGTTAACTTGGAATAGCAAAAATCTATTCTTTAATAAAAATGTATATAATATAGCTTCTGTTATAATCAATATGGAACTTTCTAATGTAAAAAGTACATTTAAGAATAGGTTGTGTATTTTTTAAGTTATTGTAATATAGAAAAAAAATATCTTCTGAAATTTACTTAGTAATCTGTGGCTAACTATTATAATATGACTCCTGTTAGTTTTTATTAGCAAATAAAACGATGAGCAAAAATAACTCAATGTTTATTAAGCTATTGCATAGCTTCTATCGCGGGCCTTGAGCGCGGGGACCGAATCGAGAAATTTCGTAACGAAAAAACCTCACGCTCCCCACTCCGACGGGCTCGGAGGTGTGGCTTGAAGGCATGCTATGCAATAGCTTTACCGCGGCAGTCCCCGAGTGCCACACGTCTTTTTTTTTACACTATAATATTATGTCCTATTTAATATTCAGTAGTTTTCTACCTACCAAGCATATTTAAAAAATTTATAGACATAAAAAACTTTCGAATTACACACACTAACTTATTTCAAATTGCTAGTCAATTAGCATAATCCAAAAAGGGAAAATTCTTCTCGCAGTAAATCTATCCTCTAAGTTACTAACGTCCTAAGAAAATATAGTTTTGTGACAATTCCTAACTTTACGTACTGGGTTTGACATAGAGTTAAGCGTTACTAGATTTGGCATTTGTTGTGAATCAAATATTCAAAAAACATTTTTTATTCTTAACGATTGCTGATAGATACAGTATCTCCACTATAAAACTTTAATTTCTCAAATATTACCTCAAGCATTGATTTATTGTTATTAATGATAGACAGTTGCTAACGTCAAGATCATTTCGAACCTTTAAAAAAATGTTTGAGTTGAGGCTTCTGAAATTATGGCAATATTCAGTACAATTACAAGTAGGTATATTTTATGAAAGATAATGCCTGGTCTAGCTTTCATTATCTAGTCTATTTACACTGAAATCACATCAATACGGTCTATTAAATCAACAAAATATAATAATGTTTAAATGCATAAGCCCATGCATTCAAACAAATAATTTTAGCATAAGGCCATTTAGAGTTTGTGAAGTCAAACTATCTGTCTTTGACGTCCATGTGTAGGTTATTTGATGCTGGATTTCACAATGTAGTTTTGGGATTTACCCTGAAATATCTTAAATATTTAGACTTGATTTGTACATAAATGTTAATTAGGAATATCTAATAATTACCTAATAAATAGTTGAGGCCAATCTGTAACCTTCAGGCAACCTATGGTCGTTAATCATTTCTTTAAGCATTTTAACATTAATTTTATTATTTATTTCATTAAAAAATACAATACAGAATCGAGAAGTGGTATCTTGAACAAAATATTTAAAATGAATATGAAAATATGAAAGTAAAATTAAATCGTTTTCTTCCAAATGTTTATTAGAGAATTGTATTTTTTACGTTACTTTGCCATAATTTCTATCTAGATATACATTTAACAGTATTTACAACTAACTGGATGGCAAGCCATGGCTCTACTTGCTCGCTCTATCACATTCTAATTTCTTATTCAAAAACTACTGACCCGGCGATCTTCGCTGTGCCAGGACATCATTTTTGATGTGAAACTTCTTTATCGGGGTTGGAAAAAAATTTAGTGTAACATTTTTTCGTTACGCGTGACATTTTTCCGTTACGCGCCATCTTTTTCTTATCCCTACCACGCGTGATTCGACGTATTTCTGTAAACTTGCATATACTTAGTAAATTATTTTTTGAAAAATAAGGTCATAAAGAAGTTTTTTACACGCACACATTTTTTTTTAAATCTCTTTGGCTATAAAAATTAGTTTATTTTAGCCTATTTACACAACTATTGAATATTATGTAAACAAAGAAAATCATAAAAACTGTTCGTTTCTGAGGAGTTGTGTTCTGAAACACTGTGACGCGACATTTTTTATTTATATTTCCTCCTTTCAATGTTTGTTTTAGCTACAATACAGAGGAAAATATTATTCATGAATAATTAATAATTCATGAATTTTATTTATGAATAATTCAATTGTATAATTTAGAGAGATCATCAATGAGGGCAATTTTATTTAATGTGGCCTAATTTTTATTTGTTTTAACAATTTTCTTCTTGTTTTTGTTTCTTGGAAACTTTAATTGAAACAGAAGTAAAAATATTAATTCATCATCAAAATATAAATAAATAAGACATTTGAAAGCTAGTTATTAAATCCAAAATATATTAATCTACGTCTCATAAACTAATTAACAAAAATATTATAATTAATAGACGCTCTATAAAATCTTTTAGAACAAAAAATTTCGTTTTTATTAAATAAAAATAACGTTGAATTCCAAGATCTTTGAGGTTTTTTTTGTCTCAAAATCCATTAAATGGTGAAGATAGTCAATTCTTCTGGGAGATTCAATTTTATAATTGAATTTCGTTGGAACCAAAAGGACAGATGAGCTACGATATAATTTATTCAGATTAGAACCTTTTTGTGGCTAGACATTGGCTGGCTGACGCTCACACCGTTAATTGATTGGCTTAATTTTTAATATGTATTGGATTGTTGTTATAGAAAGTTCGCTTTCGTTTGCGATCAGGTATGTGTTAAGTCTAGAAAATTATGATAGAGTGTGGAAACTGATTGCATTGTGTAATAAAAATCCAGTTTTTAATTTATTAATTTTATTACGTATTTTTTTTAACTAAGCAACATATTCACATCACAACATCCAGACGTGAATACTGAAAAAATCATAAAAAAAACATCACAGTAACAGGAATAATTGAAAATAATCATTATCTTTTCCAATATTATTTTGTCTTTTCACATAAGCTCCAATTACAAATATGATAAACCTGTTCTAAGAAAAAAGTCGCAAGTTTGTCGCGCTAACGAATTCGGTACAATTTAATTAAAAAGCAGTTACACTACGGTGTGAGATGCGGTCGAAGCGTGAATCTCACTTCGTGGAGCCAATTTTCAAGCTATTTGCGGAGGTATTTAAATTCATTTTGAACATATTGCCTTCGATGAAATACCTTTTAGATAAATTGTTCAGCTATTATAATGGAAACGAGACAAGTCGAGTTTATTTGAATATTTTATTTGCTTTACTTGAAAAAATTGTAGTTTATGGTTTTCAGAAGGACAATACCTATACTATCCTACTAGGTACGTAATATGATAAATGCGAAATTTTGTAAGGATGGATGTATGTGTGTGTGTATGTTTGGTACTCTGTCACGCAAATACTACTGAACTGATTACAATGATATTTAGCACACTTATAGAGGGTAACTCAGATTAACACATATGATAGGTTTTATCCCGGAAATCCCACGGGAACGGAAAAAATGTGGGTTATTCTTTGAAAACGCGGGCGAAGTCACAGGCGGAAAGCTAGTACACCATATTTGTGTTAGAAGTAATAAAAATGTTTATAGAAGTTTTCATGGGCAAAGTTTTAGGAGGATATAAAGCCTATAAAGGATGTAAACATTTATATACCTAAGCCTATGTAAATACAAACGTACACGCTTGCAAATATTCACACACATAATAATATGTGTGTATATTATACCAATGTGGTAAAAACTAAAATCTATTCAATTTTATATTTAAACTCCACGGTTTTACCCGCATTGCTTCGCTCCTGTTGGTCTTAGCTTGATGATATATAGCCTATAGACTTCCTCGATAAATCGGCTATCTAACATCGAAATAATTTTTCAAATCGGACCAGTAGTTCCAGAGATTAGCGCGTTCAATCAAACAAACAAACTCTTCAGCTTTATAATATTAGTATAGATAAGAATACAAATAAAAGGAAAATAAATAAATGCAACTTGACTGATCTTTATTTTTCTTCAATACTGGAAACACTCAATATGAAAATTGCCATGCAATTTCACTATCTCAGTGACTTCAATAAATATTCCAGTGTATTGAACTTGAATAAAATATCGTTTATTGTGAGAACTTTAGTTTGATGTATAATTTTCTTGAAATAAAAGCGTGAAATCGAATGAGAATAAATTAATAATTTGAAAGCTTTAAAATAAGTGATTTTATAAAATCAACTCTGTGATTAACAACAATAAAAATACATTAATTATATTTTATGCTTGTTTAATATTATAGTGACAAATGCAGATAAATCAAATTCAAAAATTATGATACTTAGTACTTACTACTTACTTACTCCTGTGGCGCTGAAACCCCGATGTAGGTCTTGGTCTCCGGGACGAGATTATGATAGTTTAGTTATGATAGTTTATTTGGTGTGGTGTTTTGATAAAAGGTAGCCTATGTTCTTTCTCAGGGTCTAAAGATTTTCTGTGCCAAATTTCATCAAAATCGGTTGAGAGGTTTAAGCGGGAAAGCGTAACAGACAGACAGACAGACAGAGTTACTTTCGCATTTATAATATCGCATTTATTAACCTTATACTATACCTTCTCATGTTCTTTTGCCGTAGGGAAACTATGACTGCACTAAATTGTTCCAAATTTCACCAAAATATGAAAGCGTGTTCAATTAAAATTAAATTTAGCAAAACATAGGTACCAATTTTTCCGCAAAATATATTTTGATAAAGCCAACTTTATCTATTGCAATTTTAAATACCAAACCAAAAATGTATGTTACATAATATTATGTATTTTGTAAAATTAAATTGTAAAACTGACATGATTTAAAAGAGCAACTATGGAGTTTCTTACCGGTTCTTCTCCGTAGATAAAAAATATAGGATAAAAGTCAAAAGTGCTTCTAGAAGAAGTCTAATTGAATAAATAAATGTTTGAGTTTGAGTTTGAGTTTGAAAAAAGGTTTTAAATACGTTGAAAGGTAATAAATATTCTAATACGAAAAGTTGAGAATTGATTTTATGATTCAAAGGGCTGCTCATAAAAGAACAATAAAAATAAATTGAAATCTATTCCAAATGTCATACGTTTCATATTTTACACCCGACAGGTTTATCAAAGGGATTTTATTGATTTTATTGAAAATATTATGTACTCGTGTTCATAAATATTGTAGATACCTACTGGAATTTTCTGCACTAAAAATATAAAGACATGCCTCTTACCCGGCTTCGTCCGAGTTAATAAAGATTAAAAAATAATAATAACCTATATTACTTGAACAAGATATAGTTTTTGAAGTGAGACTTCTTTAGGCGCGTTGAGAGTAAAATTTCAAGATTGCGTCATTGCAATACCGTCATGTCATGGAGTAAGGCGACGATTTTGGTATCTTTGAATCTTGCCAAAGAAGTTTCACATCTGACACGTGTGCTCGGAAAACACGTTCTTTTTTTAATGGTTAAATATATTTTAAAATCGGTCCAGTAGATTCTGAATATTATCGTGACAAACAAACTGCATGTAATTTTAATTTAAAAAAAATTGGTTGTCTGTAAAGTCGGTTTACTGACGATAGTTGAACGTGACAACGTCCGATTGTGCTTCTTTGTCGCTCGTTCCGCGCTCTCGCTTGCACTTCAAGCCTTACATGGAACGCCTCAGAGCGAGGTAACGCCGCATGAATCATGTTTTTTCGTGCGTGCAACCGGCTCTATCGAATTATAAGACGTTGTCACGTCAAAAGGTTATTTCCAAAAGTAAAATGTAGGGAAGTAAAGTAGGTAAACAGTCAATTTCCTTCAATCTCATACATAATTTTTACGGTTTAATCTTATACTAAATAGTTACTACATAATATAACGAATATTTCCTCTCAGTAAATCTAATAACAGAACGCATAAGCGATAGTTCTAAGCAAGCTCTAAATACCATGATATCACATATCTATGTACACAGTAAATCCACAATGGATATGAATCAGTATGGTAAGTCTAGTCGTAAAATAAACAGCTATGCACTGTAGAACCAGTAGAGTTAATAATTTGGAGGTGGGTACTTAAATAGCTAGGATCATGTAAGTATCTACGGTGAAAGAAGCGATAAGACAAACAATCTCTTCGGCTTTATAATATTATTGACTAGCTGTTCCGCGCGGTTTCACTCGTATTGCTCCGCTCCTGGTGGTCTTAGCGTGATGATATATAGCCTATAGCCTTCCTCGATAAATGGGCTATCTAACACCAAGAGAATTTTTCATTGAGATTAGCGCGTTCAAACAAACAAACAAACACTCTTCAGCTTCATAATATTAGTATAGTTGAGCCGTATCGAACGTTTTATAGTAATTTTCCATACCGATCCACAGTTATACTGTGGTGAAACGGCTCAAGATCTTTAGTCGGCATGCGAATATTTCCTCACGTCTTATGAGACGGGATAAATTAATTACAGCGAAGCTCTTGATGAGATTTAGACAAATTGAATCTTAGGGAATCGGCTTCGAACACTATTATTAATTGGATTATAATGGCTTCGGGCATTAGCCACCTTTATGTGAGCGAACCTAAATTTGGGTAGTGATTTAAAAGATGCTTAATTCTCTAGCTGTGACGTTTTCTTTTTGTTTTTGTTTTTTTTTTATTAAGCTATTGCATAGATTCTATGCGAGCGCGGGGACCATAGGCGAGGACCAAATCCAGAAATTCCGTAACGAAAAAAAACCTCACGCTCCCCACTCCGACGGGCACGGAGGTGTGAATTGAAGGCCGTGCATTGTCTAACGTCGAGTTGATACAAAATGCTATGCAATAGCTTTACCGCGGCAGTCCCCGAGTGCCACACGTCTTTTTTTTGTGTTTTAGTTTGATAAAGTAGTAGATATTATAGTTATTTAAGTGATATTTGTAAAGCTTTTGCTCTTTGAATAAACATAATTATAAAAGAGCTTATGATAGGGCTCTTAGACTATAATACGAGATTATATAGTCTATGGGCTATTCAAGTAATATTAATTAATAATTAAATATCTTTTTGAAAAAACTATCCAGTTTAATTATTATTAAGCTATACAGTAAAGTGCGTTCTTTGGGTATTCCATAGCGCAAAAAATACTAATTTGGTTGAAATGTAGTAAGATTGTAATAAAACATAAACGTAATTGACGTAAATTCAAATTCGTACTCAATAAATTAATAATAATAATAATAAAATCATCTTTATTTGGTTCTCACAATATTAAAAGGTTACAAAACTTAATTATACCACACAAAGTACAGTAGAGGATAACGTTGTGAGAAACTGGTGCCTGAAATAGACTAAATACAATTGTCTATGAAGCTTGAATATTAATCAACCAGTTATTTTAAATCATAAAAAATCTTTTATAAAATTGTTTTTCAAACTATACAACTAATGAAATTATAATAAACCGTTTAAACGTTAAAAATAGAACATTATTTTATTTTAGAGATAAAAAAATTATCACGAAAAGTCGTCGCTTGGCGGCTCGTAAAATTATTTACTCATAAATTGAATTTGTGAGAGTAAATTAATTATATTTTATCCAAAATTAAAATAACATTTTGTGAAATATTTTTGCAAGTTCTTAATTAGGATGTGACATGAATTCAGTTCTTTAAATAGCACGTAATTTTCCTTCAATTTCGTCTGTTAAACGAAGAACAATAGAGTGCCTAATTAATAAATTTAAGTACAATATTGGGATATGAACAGAAAACATGTCTATTTCTTGAAAAAATTGTGTGTAAAAAGTTATTAGATAGGTAGTAAAAATATTTGTCATCCCTGTAAAAAAATTTAACGTAACAAAATCGCTTGTCCCTATGTATGCTTAAATCTTTTAAATTACGCAACGGATTTTGATGCGGTTTTTTTAATAGATAGAGTAATTCTCAGGAAGGTTTTAGTATATAAATTTATTAGGTTTTAGACAAAGCGGGTGAAGCTGCGAGTAGAAAGCTCGTAGCATAATAAATAGCAAGTCCACAGATCAAAACATTTATTTCATAACTTCAATATCGGAACTCTTTTTAACTGCCTCTCTATCTGCTTTACATTTTTATCCTTAACGTAAGGTATGGCCATTGCACTGTACACCGCACCCAATAAGTTTATACCAGCGAAAACGTAGAATAGTGCATACAATCCCATGAGATTCTCGAAGTATTTGAACGTATGGATGTGTGTCAACCTTATGATTTGGGAGAAGGTGTACACGATGCCTATAATTGTTGCTCTGATCTGAAATATAAATATTAGTTTTAGTACTTTATGTAGAAAACAAAAGATACGTTATTAAGTCAGCAATGTCTTAGTATTATAATGTACAGTACGTTTGAAAATTGAGAATACTAGTTGTTGAATGTACTTATGTTTCTTCTGTTGAAAATTGTTACAGTGTATTATTTTATTTTGAGTTCAATTAACTTGCTATATCCAAACCAAAGTTTTTTCGAAATAAGTTGTTTTATAACTTTAAACAACTGACTAAGAACTGTACTATAATATTAATATTTACAAAAATACTCTTCATTTATTTCTACTACTATAAGATATTGTAAAGAAAACCTATATTCATTCATGTACTAAAAAAACTAACCTCAAAATTCAGCATTTCCACCATTATAACCGTGGGTAGAGCCCAGGACATGCCATACGCGAACACTAGTACACCTAGTGACGTCACTGGTAGCCATCTTAGTGACGTCACAGTCAGATCAGCCTGAGTGAATACAGCTAGCACACCCATTGATATAACTATGAGGGAATAGGCAAAGGTGAGATGCCACTGAAAGAAAACATTAATGAGTATTAGTAGTACTGATTAGAGAAAATCCATAAATAAACTGGGGGCTACCATGATACCCTAAAGCAGTATTAATTCCAGAGTTGGAAAGTGATGGCGCTAGACAACCTATATAAGCTCTATTAAATATTGTTTGAAGATATCATAGAAATCACTGGTATGACAAAGATGCTAAAACTTTGATGACATAACAACAGCCAGTAGTAAAGTCAGCCAGTGTATTATGGATCAAGCTTTATTAAGAGCTCTGTTTACTATTAGTACAAAATAATTACAAAGAACCAAACTTGTACTACAAGCTAATCCTTAGTGGACAAGGAAAGTTGAGCGCCTACTTGCCCGTAAAGAATATCGATCAGTGAAACAGGTGTCAAAAGTATCTGCCCTAATAATTTGTCTCTACAAGGAAATAGTTTATTATCTAAAGTGCTTCTTTATATAATCTTTCGATTCTTTATTCGACCACCTATAAAAAAAAGCTTGTTTGTTTGTTTGATCACGCTTATCTCAAGAACTACAGATCCAATTTTGATATATCAGCGAAGGCTATAAGTTATATATCATCACGCTAAGACCAATAGGAGCGGAGTAATGCGTACAAAACGGGTCACAACTCACAGCTATAATTGATACGTAATTCAGCTTGCCATCTTCGGTGTTTCCATCTGTTTATATTACGAGTTAGAGTTACGAGATAGAGGTTATTATTTTATTACGATATGGATTCCTTCAAAAAAAGAGCCTATGCGTCTCTCAAAGGCCGGCAAAACAATAGCAAGATTACCTGACGTTGCAGTTGCTATGTGCGGCGGTGAACACTTTACATCAAGTGTACCGCCCGCTCCTTTGCCGGTTGTAATATTAAAAAAAAAAAATAAGTAAGTAATCAAATTTTACTTACATATACTCACTTTTCTTTCCATAAATCTGACAAGGACCACTCCAGCCACGCCACCAGCCAGTAAACAAAGGGGAACCATCATTCTTTCTGGATCCAGATTGGTTCTCAATTGAGCTAACGTCTTCTCCTGGTCTAGGAAGATAATGCTGCCACTGAGGACAGTCACGGAGTAGAGAACGAAGCCTATTTTCATTGTATCCCGCCATATTCTGTTTCTAACTGGAACAGAAAATTATATTTAAACGTAAGAAGACATTGTTTCAGATACCAAAATCGTCGTCATACTCCATGACGTGACGGTATTGCCATGACGCGACCTTAAAAATTTACTCTCAACGTGCCTAAAGAAGTTTCACTTCAAAAACGTTTTAAAAACTATCACTATATATATTAACTTCCTACTATATAATATTATAAATGCGAAAGTTTGTGAGGATGTGTGTGTGTGTGTGTTTGTTAGTTACTCTTTCACGCAAATACTACTGAACCGATTACAATGAAATTTAGCACACATATAGAGGGTATCTTGGATTATCACATAGGATAGGTTTTATCCCGGAAATCCCACGGGAACGGGAACTATACGAGTGTTTCTTTGAAAACGCGGGCGAAGCCGCGGACGGAAAGCTAGTTTGTTATAAATGTTAAGTTTTCACCATATTCCGCACTAAAAATACAAAGCTTACATTTACACCTAAAATAAACGTTTTAATTACAAAGCCAAGCCATGTAACCAAAGGCAATGTAGTAAATTTACTGCAAATACAGCAGCTAACGTAACCGAATTCCTGAAGAGATGATAATATCTAACCAAATTATTAAGATGTATTTAGTAATAATGGAGCTCTATAACTAAACAAGCCGGTTGTCTTGTCTTTATCCGGGTCAGCCCGGCAAAAAATAGTATGTGTTACTCATTAAAGTTATAGGCAGGTTTCTTTTTTGTAAAATGTTTATTTATATTTTAAAAAGTTCAAAACTTTAACACGAATTCGAATTTAAATCGAAGAGAATATAAAACCACCAAACCAAAATGGTTAATTAACATTAAAATCTAACCGTAGGTAGTTATTTATAGTTCAATTTACCACAAATTATATCATCATCATCATCAGCCCATATACGTTCCCACTGCTGGGACACGGGCATCCTATGAGGGCCATAATCCACCACGCTGGCCAAGTGCGTGTTGGCGTATGACACATGTCGTCGAACTTTTTAATTCTTCGACATGTCGGTTTCCTCACGATGTTTTCCTTCACCGTTCGAGCAGTGGTGATGTTACAATATGCGCAGATAAATTGAAAAATCAATTTATTTCCTGCGCGCTCGCCTGGTCTCGAACCCCGGACTTATCGATTCGAAGTCCGAGGTAGTTAGAGAAACGATATAATTATGTGTAATGTTTTTATTATTGTGTAACTAAATAGCACAAAACAATCAAATAAGTAAAAATATTTTATAGAAGAATAAAATTATGTTAGGATCTTATGTATGAATTGTATGTGTAGGTAATTTTAAGTATTGTGAAGTTGTATGTGTGTTTAAATGTTGGTTACTCTATCACACGACATTAGAAAAGGCCTCATGCGATATACACAATAAAAATAACTACGTTAAAAAAAACTGACTTCAAAAACGGAAAAGTAAAAAGTAAAAAAAGATTTCATATTATTAATTACTAACTACATATTATTTAGATGTGATATTTATTAAATAGGTTTGATGTCGGTACCAAGCCAATGTAAAACTTAACGTTTTACACGGGCTTTATACTAAGTACTTAGTGCTTGTCACCGACTTCAAACCTATAGTCAGTTAAAAAATATAAAACATCAATATGGTTTTGGTCATACTCACAAATATCGATTAATTTCAATTTGCTTCTGGGGTTGGCTCGTTCACTTTCGTTTTGAAGCCTCAGCATTTCATTCGCTACATAGTTGTCTTCTTCAGAAACACACATTAATTTTGCTATGTTCCTCTTTGCACGCTAAAAACGGAAGAAATTTGAAACAATTCTTCTATAAGAATATAGAAAAACACGAACTTATTAGATGCTACAAAATAAAATAAAACAAACAAATTTGATCGCGAACGGCGTGATTCAAAACTACATTTACACAATAACGTTTAAGAAATTGTTCATTCCAAAATATAAGATATATTTCGCCATTCTATTCTTAGTGATATACAGCTTAATATCTAATGCTACGAATGTAAACAATATGTCAAAAAATATTTAAACGAATTGATGGTCTATAAAAATACTAACTTGAAAAAACTGAAAATGATATTTGACAATGCGCTTTCCTCTAAAACGTGTTAAAACATAGCTGGCTCTATGCGGAAAAGGAAGTTAAAAATAAAGTTTTGAAAATCATCCCTAAAAGTAAGGGTATAAAACTCTATGAGTACCTATTACAAGAAAAATACTATTCTTAAACATATACATATAAGAACTAACTATTAACTATTCTTTAACTATATCTATACGACCATAATATAAACGCTAAATTTATTTAAACGCTGTTATTGTAATAAGTTTTGCAAACGATATTTTCCGCTGAATAAAGTTTCTGCTTCTCTTGACTTTCTTTATTCTTTTGAAATCGTCCCATAATGTTATGCAGTTTCAGTAAATATACATCTTCAAAGAATATCGTAATTTTATTTACATTAAAATTTACTCTTTGTTGTACTATTTTTAATATGAGAGCATCGTTAGGTCGTATTTATAAACTTTCATGATAAATCGGTTAGAGATAATGTCGTTTACTATGTGCTATTGCTACCTACATGTTAAATATATAATGTATATTTAAGTATGCAGTTACTTCTATAAGTTTCTAGCCAATTAATCCAACTGCAGATCAATTTTATTGAGACTAAAATTATTAAAATGCAATCAGCTTAGATACCATTTTTTGTAGTGTTAACTATCACGAATTTATTTTATATATAATATTCCTATACCAATAGAAATAAGATAAAAAATTCGACCTGGGAGGTTACCAGGTATTATTATGAGGTCTTATATAACAGTATTGGAAAATTGATGCCACTATATTATTATTATTATCCTAGCGCCATCACTTTTCCAAGTGTAAGAAATCATGGTACTCTCCTGTCTTCTACCATAAACAACCTTAAAACCCACCTCAAAATTCCTATCCTTCACCAAATAACTCGGCGATTCGATCACCAGGAACACACACACAAACTCCGCCATCACCAGCCCAGCCATAACGTACATAATCGTCTCTTCACCCATCACCAATCGTGATAAATAGCCGATTGGTGTCATGATCATCAACAGAGATACCAGGGAGCCTCGGGAGGATGGTGGTGATATCTCCATGATGTAAATGGGGATGATGGTGAAGAGACCGGCTGATGAGACGCCGGCTAGGAAGTGAAGGAGGACATAGGATATGTCGCTTGGCGGGAGGAGGAGGGGGACACAGCAGATCTGTAACAATAAAATAATATGTTATTAATCAGATTTTTAAGAAATAAGTTTGTCATTGCAGCTTTTTTTCAAGTAGGTATTGTTCATTTTTTTTCAAGTCAATTTGTTTTTTCACGTTGAATTTTTAAAAATTTGTTTCATTTTGAGTAGCATATAGAATCTATTTCTTATTTATAGACCAATGCCTGGAAAACGCGTCTTCACTCGTGTGTTACCCAAAAAATAAAGCTCATATCATATCCAGATTATAATTCACCTATCTTTGTTATAGCTCTACTATTTTTGTGAGATAGAGAAACAAATGTACATCTAACTTAAATGTTTATAATACATGATTAAGAACTAATTAACTCTTTAGCTAAAACAAACTTTAAACAATCATATAAAAACAAACTGACATTGAACATATTATTGTTATATTGTTCTATAGGATTGGACGTTTGACATGTATGCATGTAGGAGTAAATTTGCACAAACCACATGACAAATATATTTGCTGACTGTTATGTGCTGTTAGCAGTTAATGTTATATCGTGACGACATTAAGGTCGTTTATCTATACTAATCTATACTAATATTATAAAGCTGAAGAGTTTGTTTGTTTGAACGCGCTAATCTCGGGAACTACTGGTCCGATTTGAAAAATTCTTTCGGTGTTAGATGCCCATTTATCGAGGAAGGTTATAGGCTATCATCACGCTACGACCAACAAGAGTGGAGCCACGGGGGTGAAACCGCGCGGAGCAGCTAGTAATATTATAAAAGTGATGTTTGAACGCGTTAATCTACTACTGGACCGATATCAAAATTTTTTACACTGTTATATGTGATTCCTGAGTGAGGTCGGCTACATACATGTATAGGTAACAAGCAAAGCCCGCCGCTTGTCCTATTCTATTAATGTAGTAAAAGTTTGTAAGGATGGATAATGTTTGTTATTATTTCACGGGAAAACCACTGAACAGATTTTTATAATACTTGGCAGTTATGTAGCTTATATACCAGAATAACACATGAGCTATAGAAAGATTTGATTTTTCCCGCAGTTTCTTCCGAGAGTGAAACTACGCAGCACAACTAGTTACTTATAAATAAAACACTTTTTTGATAGTGTAATAATTTTATATAATTAATTATAATAATTTATGAAATATTTATTTCATTAAACATGCCATCAGTAGTCTCAATCAAAGCAAACTGTTCAAATGATATTTTTATTTCGCTGATTCTTTTGTAAATAAGTTATTATGTTTCAGCACTTTAATAAATTAAATATTTATTTAAATACATTTTTATATAATTTTTAAAGCTGAAACCTTATGTTCAATGCTTCTTTTGAATTTTGGACTCTCATTATAATATTACTAGCTTTCCACCCACGGCTTCGCCCGCGATTTCAAAGAAAAACCCGCATAGTTCCCGTCCCCGTAGGATTTCCGGAATAAAACCTATCCTATGTGTTAATCCAAGTAACCCTCTATATGTGTGCTTAATTTCATTGAAATCGGTTAAGTAGTATTTGCGTGAAAGAGTAACAAACACACACATACACATCCATCCTCACAAACTTTCACATTAGGATATTAGTAGGTAGTAGGATTCATCTATAACATTTAAAAGAATTAATTATATTTTCTTCTATTGAATTTCATGCTTCTGACACACCCCGGACACTCCATACAAAATTATCGTTTTGATAGTCACACTGTAGAGACTGCAAATGTGTGTGTTAACGCTTTATGGTTGGCACATTTGTGACTAGCGTAAAAAAAAATCGCGTTTTTCTGATGAAATACATCCACAATATCTAACCATTTTCTACGAAAAACGATAATCACAAATCCAAAATAATAAAATTACTTTAAGTCAATTTGATTAATGTTGTCAATCTTCATTCTTCGTTGCGTATCGTCCTTGCAGAAAAATGCGGGCCATCTATAGCGTAATCGTGCGGGGTGAGGTAAGTGTTTAATCACTAATTTTGGCGGGAGGCGGAGAGTGTCCGTTCTGTAGCGTTTAGCTACTATTATGTATTCTGTGCTTCTGATAAAAGCTAGATTCATTGAATTGTTATTGAAAAACATTCTGTTGATCTAGGTCAAAGTATTTCATGCGAATGAAACTATAACTACAGGGTGAGCATTTACAGTGTCTCTACAATCTTTTTGAAACAAACAAAATATGTCTCTTTAAATTTAGATATATGGATATTATTATGTTTGAAATAAACATCTCTTTATTTATTTAATATAGTAAATAATTTGACATATTTTTTTAAAGACTAGAAGAAAGCGGATTGTTGGAGCTGCTTCTCTACGGCAAAGGAAGAGACGATTCCAAAGAAAAATCTATTCCCGCCCCACGATATATATTTTGAAGTGAAACTTCTTTAGGCGCGTTGAGACTAAAATTTCAAGGTCGCGTCATGGCAATACCGTTACGCCTTGGAGTAAGGCGACGATTTTGAAATCTTTGAATCTTGCCAAAGAAGTTTCACTTCTGACACGTGTGCTCGGCACACACGCTCTTTTTTTGTTTAATTATTTTCAATGAATATAAACTAATATTTATTAAACTATCGTCACGACATAATC
>CAJQZM010036591.1:0-16231 GCA_907164665.1 Colias nastes
TCATCATGTTCGTGCTTAGTGAGTAACGCGCGTAACACGGATAGCGCCACGCGACGCTTTTGTGGAGCTTCGCGTAATGATTGTTCCACCTGTATATAGATTCAGTAAACAATTTATATTTTGTTTTCCATTGTCAAGTATTAAATCTTAACGTATTCTAAATTTTAAAAAAAGAGCGTGTGCTGAGCACACGCAAATTTAAATTTAAAATACTATCTGAAAAAATTAAATTCCAACTGAAGTTATAAAAAAGGCCACCTCAAGATGGAAGAACTAAAGGCTATTACTACACATTTTTTTTTTTAAATATAATTTGAATTTTATTTACCTGTTTTAACAGAATACCAGCTAGAAAATGTCTCATGATGAAATCTTCAGTCAACTTTAACTTTGCTGGTTCTGCAAACAAGTCAATGATTAGAAAACATTTTGCGCATTCATTACTAAAATTAATATACTTTATCATAAGTAGTAAGTAATAAAAAAATATTCCTACCTTCATCACAGTCTTTTGCAATTTTATTTGCAGGTAGAGGCAAGTTAAATGGCACATAATGCTCATGCGAGCAGATTGTTTGTAGGAACGTAAACTTGAAGTCGAATAACGCTTTAGGATCGCACGCTTTGAACTTTTCTAGATATTTTTTTATTTGTCGGAACACAAAACCTCGATCCATGAATGAAAGACAAGACTGAAAAAGAGAAAGAGCTTAGGAAAATTACAGAAACCGTATAATTTTACAGGCAACTTGAAGTATTTTTTAGCTACAACGGATTTAATTTTTAATTTACCTTGAGAAATAGGGCCAAGTTTTTGTTGAATATATGTGTTTGCATTGGTTGCTGTAGTATGTAAGCCGGCTCAACCGTAGTAACTAGTTTATCGATGTTATCCAACAAGTCTGTATGAAAACGCTCATGCCTCGACATCTGAAAAGTGCATAAATGTCTATAATATGGGACAAAGATAGAAAAATAATGATAATGACATTAACCAATTTCTGAAACTACCTCCATTTTGTAAATCAACGTTTTAACTAAATTATCAAAATATCACCTACCTTAATACGTCCAGTGTTAATCAAATACTGCACCATACTCTTTACGATAATGTCGAAAAAGAAGCCAGAATACTGCATGAACTTATGGCCTAATAGAAAATCTTGTTGTGACGGTTCCACAAACATATACAGGGGTGCTGTGAGCACTGTGTGTAGTTTGAATTCGACACAATTAAATACGTACTGGAATTAAAAAAATCTATAGTTTAGTAGGGGAAATAACGACAATAAATTATAATAGAAAGGATCAAAACCTTCCTAACGTCTGGTAAATGGTTATTCATACGAAAAATATTACCTTTATGTAGCTATCTAGTAGATCCTTACGTCCATATTCGTGTATCATGTGTACAAATTGTACGATCAGCTTTACTACTTGATATCCCATATCGTGGTTATACCCTTTATCTACTGTCTGAAATATTTATCAAATAAAGTTTAGATTGAAATTATATTAATAAAATCATGCTCCATATTACATAATTAACTTTAGTCTGCTAAAAGGAATAGTTTCCAATTGGAATGGTATACTTTATATAATTTCTTAGTAACAATAGATAAAATGATCTACAAGTGAGTGATTAACAAGTTAATTTTCTGATCAATCAAATATCAATACACAATTACATAAACGTACCATAAGATCGAACAGCTGATTCAATATCGTAGGCAAGAACGCCACTAGCGAGCTGAGCTGTATACCGTGCGCGGCTTTCAACGCATTCGTGACGTCATTCCACGGAGGGGGGGAGGGACTTGTGGCGGGAGAAGCTGTTTTCATTAGTTTCTCTATAGCACTGAATAGATTGTGCAAGTTAGCGTCTCGAGTGCCCACGGTAGAGTCTAGTACGAGTTGGCATCGGAACAGTTGCTTCTCGCCTTCTACCCATACTACTTCGGGACCGGTGTTCTGGAAATTTTGAATAAAATGGGCATAATCAATAATATGAGTTTATTATGAATCGACTATAACTAAAGCATAATATTTATATTATTAATGACTAGTTTTGTAATTGAAGTTGAAATAAAATTTTAATATTTGATTACTGTATAGTGTAATAAAATTTAAAGTTTTATTTGTAGACAAAATAATTAAAATTTTCGATTTATACTTTTATTAATTTGTCCTGTAAATTTCAAAAGGAGAGTTGATAATAATACATTTGAGACTTTACATACCCCTTTTCCAAGTCCCAATGGTTGAATAGATAAATATCCGGATGGCAAGTGTGTAGCTATAGGCAGATTGATAAACTCATCTATGAATTTATCATTCTTTAATAATGGTACCCAAGCATATCTGAAATAAGATATTATTGTAATTTATTTAACATTTAATAAAATATTTTTATTAAACACATAATATGTAATTATAATTTAAAAAAGATCTTTGATCTTTCTAAGATCTTAAGCAAGACTAAAATCGTCGCCTTACTCCATGACGTGACGATATTGCCATGACTCGACCTTGAATTTTTACTCTCAACGCGTCTAAAGAAGTTTCCCTTCAAAAATGTTATCAGTAAAGTTTTCTTACCCAATACAAGTTTCAACATTTGTGTCATTTTTCTTGGCAAGATCACATGATATATGATGAAAGGTGAACAGTAGATGGTGCTGATTCGTTATAGTTGTGGGCAGTCGTATTTTAGCTTCATCAGACCAGGTGGGGTTAGCGTTGTGATGAAGAACTGAACATTTGTACTGATTTGTCATACCGAGCCTCCCGTGTATAACCTGATAGAACATATTATTTTGATAACGGGTGAGATTTTATGTGTATTCTTTTTTTACGGACAACTAGCTATTCAATTTTATTATTTTTATGAATTAAGTTATTACTTTCTCTAATATATTATATAATATGTAAATGGTAATAGACAAATTTAATTCGAATTTAATAGTTATGTTTTTCTGCATGCTCATGAAGTTACGAAGCGAAAACTTACATCTACGTGTATTGTTATTTTTGTACAAAATTAGTACACTGTTCAATAAAAACATAAATTTTCGAACCTGCAAAGCCCTAACATCCCCCGTATCACTATCCTTCAATTCAATAGTGCAAGCTATGTTCCTCGCTCTCACAAACACTTTTTGCGATTCAAAGTTCAAAGAAAGTGGTCGCACATACAAGTGATGTATGAACGCTGCATATGGCTGCTCCGGTTCGAGGTTAAAAGTCGCGAGTTCTAACGTGAGCGGCGATGTAGGCGGCAGTGGGAACGGTTTCAGTGCTGCGTATGAACTTGTCATACAGTCTAGAAAAAATTATAACATCGAAGTGTTATAAATGCAACTAATATGTATATTCTATCTGTAATTTAATGAATTGATGTGCGTTTGTCTCCATAAAAGTCGAGAATGACTGAATAAAAAAAATTAACCAAATCGGTTAATTTTGTGTAAATTAAAGGAGGGTTAAATGGTTGAAAAAATAATAAGTAGTAACTAAAAATATTTTTCTCGAATCTCGGTGGTGTGAAGTTGGTTGGGACATCTAGTATGGTATATGTACTGGAATTAAAACTGTGAGCATTAAGAAAAAAATCTATAAATACAACATTAAAGATCAAAGTAGAGGCAATGTTATCACTATTATGCTATCTACGATACAATTGAGTAATTCGTAAATGATCAATTTCAAGTGTTGGCAGTGATCCAAAGATTTGAAAGCACTTTGTTTGTATAAAACAGAAACGAGCAGTGATACAACTCTTAGAATACTTGCATACACAAACATCTATAGTAATCTATAGATGTTTGTGTATGAAATAATATAAAGCTGAAGAGTTAAGATAGGTCCGGTTTGAAAAATTGTCTGCGTTAGATAGCGAGCAAGGCTACGTGCTATATATTTCATCACGCTACGATTATTAAAAGGGAGAAATGCGGGTAAGACAGCGGGACACAGGTAGTATTAAATATAATTAAATGTTTGTAATAAAAATATTTATCAAAACCTACTTGGTATTTGTTCATTACTCTGTTGTATATTGATAGAGAGCCATCCAGGTATCACAGTTAATTTCGCTAATTTCTCTGGCTTTCGATATTCCAGTAGAATTTTTAATAGATCATCATCTGACATTTTGTTCGGTTCCTGCCGATATATCGCCGGAAATTCGGGTGTTGTGTCTAAGTCATTACTGTATAATCTAAAAACAAGGAAAATCCATTTATTATATGCCATACTATTAATTAATTATTATCATACAAGTTTATCATGCAATATTGTAAAAATTTGAAATAATACATAAATAGTCTTTGCCAATAGCCACATAACAAAAATATTTACTAGTAGTGTACTAGCTGTTTAAATCTGCCCTTTAGTCTTCACTTTATTTATTAGATCTAAAAGTGTAGTGCTTTACATAATAATCCTTACCTAAATAAAGGCTTCGCAGCCCAAGCGAAAGGCATTCTATAATTGCCTACGCGATTTGCATACGCTTGAACATTTTTGTGCACTTTCAGTCCCAGTCGAGGATCCTTTGTTGCTTTGAGATATGGCTCCATAACTTGACTAACATGGCCTTGTAAGATTTTATCTATTTTCACCACCAAAAACAGATCAGAATGTGGATTGTTTACTGATAAAACAACCTATGAAGGAGAAATATTTCATTAAAAGAAAATAAACAAAGTAGTTTACTGTTTATTTATATCAAAGTTGATTATTTTGTGTAATAACAAATTTGTCGTGTTTATGATTTATACAAAAGCTATTTTAAACAAGCAATTAAGAGACGAGAGCGAGAAGAGAATTCGAGATGAAATATTTTTTTTTATTTTAAATCATAAGATAGACTTAATAACCATTTTAAAACTGCTAAGCATAAGTAGGTAGTTTTTTTTCGATCTCTATTGTCTATTGATCTTTAGTAAGGCAAACCTTGGTCGTTACTTTAGTAGATGCATCGTTAAAATTGCGATAGTTTATCAAATTTCGCATTGGTTTCTAATCAACATATTTCAACATTACCTGTTTCTTTGACTTAAACCACTCATCGGATATCTGTTTAATATCTAACTTAACATCGTAGCTAAAATTTTCAACTAATGACTTTGTGCACTCGTTTTCATTGACTAGATCCTTGACGGCTGTGTGGTTGAGGTCAAAGTGAAAGTTTTCCGTCACTTTCCTGCCGCTCCGAGCGTCGTATACTGCCAGATATGTGAAGTACGGTTCGACTTGACATAGCAGTTCCTTATCACCGTCTATCGGCGCTTGTAACCTAAACTTTAGACTCTCGCATTTGAGCAATATTCTTTGACCAAAATGTTCCCTGTTCGACAAAGGAGAGATAAAATTTAGAAGATTTTAGATTTGATCATAATTTTTGGAACATTACAAGACGTTATGTCAACAAATCGGAAGTAGTTCTATGAACGAAAAAATATAATATTCGTAATTAATTTTTTAAGTTGCTATAGATGCAATAACTCAATTTACTTCACTTATTTTAAAATTGCATAAATACTTTCAATACATATCACATAGACTTAGATATTATATTATATGTATTTAAAACAGTCATTAACCAACTTTCCTAAAAACAAACAGTACATGCACAGTGATGTATTTGTTATATCTGAAAGGTATTAACAAATTAAATTAAAAACATTACCTCATACAAATAAAATGCGCTACATTAAATAAATGAGACCTTTATTTTGCAACATAGTTTTATGGTATGAATATAATAAGCTCATTATAGTAGTAGTAAATGAGCGTAATCTCTTATCAGAGAACTGGCTTATCCTGTTGTTATAGTCCCGTAAATTTATATTTTGTCCATATTATTACCATATATTGAAAAAAAGAATTCCCGCGTCGCGACTGATAAAAATAAAGTAAAAAAACTACTCAACAGATTTCCCTACGGTTTTTACCCAGTGAGTGATTCATAAGGGAAATTACCTATAAATACTTTTTTTTCTGTATTGCTTTTATAAAACGAAAAACATATAACAATAAACATACTTACTTGAACGGTTCTAACTGAGGTTCGGGAGAGGGTGCTCTTTTGTACGGCAGATTGAATATATTCGAACGACAGTCATTTCGAGCTGCTGCTATGGACAAGTCGGTCTCCCTTGAATAGCGCATTAGCAACGGATTCATACTGTGTTCCAAGCCTTTAAGGGTACCGTATATAGGGGGAGGAGGTTCGGCAGTTAACGAAATATCTGCATCTGAAATCATTAAATACTATTTAACAACAAAGAAAAGAAGGGCTAATACATTCTAGTTATACCTAAAAAATATATGATAATATTATATTTTATGTGGAGTGTAGTCCTATTAGTACAGTAAATAATATACATTAAATTTACCTTTGTCTAATACCTCGTCATTAGGATGATTTCCTTGGTCGTTATTTTTCTTGAGAGCCGCTGTAAAAGCATTTATCCAGTCTTTCATTTCATCCTCATTTTCGGTAGCAAACGTATATCCTTTATTCCCTGACATACGCAATTCGAAACAGAATCTCCCTCGTTTTGTGTTCTTAAAAAAATCATTTTAAATTATGACTGTAGGTATATATTGTTCATTTCTTACAAGATATAAACCAGAAGAGGTTAATGGTACATACCCTCACAACATCAGAACAAAAATCCATTACAATCGTGAGTTTTGTATCCGTTTTCTTTTCATCTTTGTAAACTTCAAGTATGTATGTCCCATCAGCTTCTCTGACCATTGAGCAGTATCGTTTCTTAAACGATTTGGAGGCGAGATTACTAAATATCCTATCTGAGCCAATCTCCGGTCCTTTGAGAAGGTAGCCCTCTTTGGTGCCGATATCAACTTTACTTTGAGCTTCATGATCACTTTCTGTTTCAGTATCTATGTCATAGACTTCTACAGGTAGTTTTGTATCTAAGGGTCTGATATTATATATGTATGAATGGGGAGCAAGTTTAATTAATATAAAAATACATAAAATTATCAGGTACAGCATTTTTTCGACATCGTGGTATTAGTATATAGCTTGAATATACTAATGGCTAAAAATATACATAATGATAAAGTTATAATTTTTAACTTTTAGTCTAAGTTTTTCCAATTAATAATGGCTAAATCTATTGATACCTAATATCTTAAAATACATGTTTAAATTTAGCAGTAGGTATTCCAAATATACCTACATACATTAACAAAAAATACATAATAACATGTAATCCAATCAAATGGTCAAAAATAATGTTCAAGATAAATGTTAGCATTATATGTGCAATAAAATATTATGAATAATTTATTGAGTAACACACGAAAGACTATATTACATTTTAATATGAATAACATTTAAATGCCACCTATTAATATTTAAATGGAAAATATTTGTGACCTTAAAAATACAAATTAACCTTCAAAAATTTTACTTCAATCTACAAACTTTGAATCCGACCATGAATTCAATTCTAATTGGTTTGCTAATGAGCAACCAAGCATTTCTAAAATTTGTTTGTCTTATGATAACATTCCATGATTCCACTTTATTTAGCATTCATTAAAATATAGGATTGTTCCTTTCTAAATTCTCTGTTATTTCCTGTTCAAGACCTTATCATTTGTGGCTTGATAATAAAATTTATTACAGAATTTTGTAAATGTGAAAATAAGAAAAATATGTTGAAGTTAGATATTATTCATATTTCAGATAGTATTAATTAGCTATGTTACTGATCAAACATTATGGTACTTAAGCATTTTGTCATTTGTGTTTATTCTAATATTATTGGTACATATTAACAATAAATTTTCAATTTAATAGAACAAACATGATATAACTTAACAGGAAAACAACATACCTAGGCAAGTTTAGATAAGAGCCTGAATAATTGCTATATTTGTAGTGAACTAGATTCCAACTAGACGCATAGCTGAGCAGGGCTTGTCTCGTGAGGAGGGGACATGTTGCAGCCGTTCTGACATCTGGAACAGCTGTTGTTACTGTCCTCCATCTTCGTGGCAGTACTACACTCTACAAACATTTATATGTCAGACAGAATGATAGAAATGAAATAACAACAATGAATGTGTAAAACAAATAAATTAAGTATGTTTTTATTTATCAGTTCTACTCTTAAATGGAGACTTATAAAATGTGTATCTATTTTAATATTAAGCAACATATTATATGTAAAATTAACTACAAAAGGAAATTTTGATACATGCTATTAATTTCACTAAACACTTACGGAAACATCATCAGATGGATACAATAGTATGTCTCTCAATGGATCATTGAGTAATAATGTTTTGTTTTCTTGAATGTATCGCTCGAAATCCAACACTGTACATTTTGTGGTAATGATATTCTGTAACATGATACTTGGCTTTACAACAAGCCATTCAAACTATAAGTGTATAAGAAAGTAAAAAATAACTCATGATATTATGAAAACAGAAGCCAAAGTAGTATTTAACCTTGTCAGGCAATGCATAACGTCTAATGTTATGTAAATATTATGGATATTTAACAGGCCAATTTCAAACACATGACAAACATGTCTCCAGTTAGACTTTAAAAACATGTCTCCAATTAAACAATAATAGAATATAGAATAAAATTTTCTGTCACGAACAAAAAATTACGCAGTTTCTATACATTAAAGAAAATGTGAAAATATTAAATTGTAAAGAACGTATTCAAGTTACATGTAAAAGCCAGGTGACATAGTTTGCAATACAATAATAGAATACCTACTTTTCTCATATTTTTCTTACGAATAAATTCAACTTAATACGCAATTACAACAACTTAACTGAAATTAAGATTATCCATTTCTTATTAATAAATACTTACCTCATATTCGGCGCCGTTCTTTTTTCCTTTAGAATTCACAGGAGGCATTTTCACAATACCACAATGTGAAGCTTTATTTTAATTTAAAAGTTTCCATTGTTGTTATTTTAACCAATACACACCATTTTAACACACACAATTATGATAAATACCAATTTACTTTTATAGTTATTTAGAAAAATAACACAAAACCGCAGCCGCACGAACTGAGAACTGAAAAGTGAAAATTGTTTTACTTGCTTGACAATTACCTTGACATTTGACATGACAGTCCATACTCCATAGTGATTATCTCAGAGAGCGATGGCGAGAGCGCGAGAGCACTAGAGTGAACGTCACAAAAGAAGTCCCGTGGACGCGGCGCTGTCGGCGCCTAAAATGATGTTGCCAGCATTTTTTGAATTCAAATGCCCCCAGTCTTAGGGTAAATAGATATGATAATATTAATAGGAAATACATTATTTGTGTTGAGTATAGTAGTGTGTAGTAGTGACTAGTGAGTATTTATTTATTTTATGGAGTATTAATAATATAAATAACAGTAATTATATTACTCTGTAACGCTTAAAGGTTTTCTATCAGTTATATAGCACTCATAGACCATAGTCCGCTTGATACAGGTAGTGTGTGAAGTGTGAGTTGTCTACACTGCAATGAGATTCTTCGTTTTCCATAGAATATTTTTTTCTATTTAGTTCAAATCTCAGTGATATAGCGGCAACTCGTGATTTTTTTCTACAATATGGCCGACCTAGCCGACCTGTTAAATTTAGTTCCTACCTTCGCCGTGAGACTTCTTTTGTGGTGGTGATTTATTTATGCATAATATTATCATTTCACCCTTAGAACATCCTGAAACTTGTAGTATTGAGATAGAATTATAAGACAGGTTTACTACATTTACAATAGGGAATATGCATAAAATTTGAAATGGCCTAAAATATTTTTTTCTCGAATAATTTATCGTAATATTATAATGAAAAGGATTTTTTTTTATTTACTTATTATTTAAACCCCTAAAATAATATTCAAAAAGTGCAAAATAAGGGAGCGAAATTCAAACTTCCAAAACGCGCCACCATTGGTCGAACGAAATGTGACGTCATCTGACACGACATTGTAATTTGTATTCATCACTCCACAGTAAACACTAAGGTAAACAGTAAACACCCACTGGACGTCTCATGTGACGTCACGCAAAGCGCGCGCAAAATGGCGGCGTTTGAACTGCTTAAATTTTTTAAAAATTAAATTTCATTTTTAAAAATATCTAGAGTATTTTGAAGCCCATTAATATTTTTTTCTACGTTATAAAATAGTAAACTATTAATTTAAGACAAAAAAGAAAAACATGAATATTCCCCATTATTGTATTTATCCATTATCTAAATAATTGCAACAATTTATTGCTCGAATATAATATTTTTGTACATTTTTCTACCTACCTCCGTTACACATTCCGTAGTTGAATTTATATAGTACTAGCTTTCCGCCCGCGGCTTCGTCCGCGTTTTCAAAGAAAAACCCGCATAGTTCCCGTTCACGTGGGATTTTCGGGATAAAACCTATCCTATGTGTTACCTAATTGAAGTTACCCTCTAAATGTGTGGTAAATTTCATTGTAATCGGTTCAGTAGTATTTGCGTGAAAGAGTAACAAACAAACACATACACATCCTCACAAACTTTCGCATTTATAATATTAGTAGGATAGGAAGTAGGAAGTAGGATAGGATTAGAAGGATGTAGGTTAAATTCCAGGCAATATTAAATTTAAGTATTTTACTAGGTATATAGGCATTATTTCTCCTTCCCACATTCAGGATTATTAACTCTAAAATTTTCAAATTATAGTTTAATTTTTATAAGGCTCCTATCACAGCTCCTATATAAAACTTTGTAATTGCAATTTGCAACTCTATCTCATTACATACCTCATAGAGCATTAAATATATTAGGTACTTGCTCTGTGACCTACATAATATACCGCCTTTTTAAATATGAGCTCAGGATAAGCTTGCCTTATTTTCATAAACACAATGGACGAAGTCGGGAGCTGCTTACTAGCAGCTGCTTATAGGTAGGTACATTTTTTTGCTACATTACGCAAATTAAATTATGCTTCACTTTAGTCTATAACTAACTATAAGATTGGGCAAATTGGATAAATAGGTAGTAATCAATAATCTGCAGGAAAGACTAGTTTATTATATTATTGGTGAAATGTCTGAACTATTTCTGCTTGCAGATTGTAAAACATACCCAGTTTTATAATGAAGAGAATAACCATACCTATTACCTCAGTAAATGTGAACAGAATATTACGATGGCGTTAGTATGTATTTGAAATAATGAAGAATGAATTTATCAGTGGCGAGCCCTTATTTTTGGTAGGTACTGTGTAGGTTCCTACAACAATATAGAAAAATGAACAATACCTAGACTGCTTTCCAAACCAAACTAGACACAGTTAACTATCTTGAGACTGGTGCTTGCATTGATAAAGGATGTAGGAATACAAACTAGGAACTAGTTACTACTAGGTACATTGTTACACTGTCTGGAGTACATTGTTGCTCGCGTCCGTAGGCTTTGACTCTAGATTCCCTACACGTGTACCCTGGGTAGTGCCAAATGAGCAACCAACTGGTGGGAGACTTCGGTCGTGGCTCGCAACCACCCACCGGATAGAGACGTGCCGCCAAGCGGTTTCGTGTTCCGGCATGAGTTCCGGTGTAGCCATTTCGGGGGGTTGGGTCTGGTTAGTTGTTTAGTGAGTTACGGTTCTATGAAGCGGCGTTATTGGTGTGCCGGGTGCCTAGCTTTGGAGGGTAGCGGGATCCGTAGCACGGTTGACCGCTGGCCGACCGTTAGTTGTAGGGGGCCCAAGTAGTAGGAGAGCCACCTGCGAAAGGCTGCCCCTCCGCTTTCGAAAAATCCCAGTTTTGCTCCATCGTGCCGGTTGGCGACCGGACGGGAGGACCCGATGGCGATAACTGGGGGGGGTACGGGCGTCCCCGCAGTCTCCAAGCTAGTCCCCCATCAGCACACCTATAATGTTTGCTTCGACTAACCTACTCACTAAACCTCGATCAACTTCCAATTTCCCTGTCTATTCACTTCACATTTTAAAAAGAAATGAAAAGTTCAAAAAGGAAAAGAAAGTTTCTACAGCGGTTGCACTTCCTCCCCTTTAAAGTGCACCACACTAACATTCGTGGTTTGCACTCAAATCTCGACCCTGTCCACCACCACCTGGAGACAGAAAAGCCGCATTTACTTTTTCTTACCGAAACCCAGATTAAACCACCTTCTGACACGGCATACCTTGATTATCCAGGGTATGTCCTGGAACATAATTTTCATCCAAAAGCCGGTGTCTGTGCTTATATATCCGACAAGATCTGCTATAAACGTCTTCGTCATTTCGACAATCCTGATTTCTCCGTTCTTTGGCTTCTTACCGACATCGGTGTTGATAAGATAATATATGCCATTGTTTATCGCTCCCATACTTCAGACCAGGGCATCACTAAATTCTTCCAATATCTCAGCGTGGCCGCTGACTCCGTTCAAAAGAAATTTCCATCTGCTCAACTTGTTCTTTTAGGGGATTTTAATGCCTGTCATCAAGACTGGCTGTTTCCCTATAAGAAAACCGACCATGCTGGCAGAGACGCCTACAATCTGGCTTTATCCCTTAATCTCACACAACTCGTCAAAGAGGCAACTCGGATTCCTGACGTTGAGGGTCATTCGGCTAATTGTTTGGATCTCTTGCTAACCACAGATCCTGGTAGGTATTCGACCAGTGTTTCATCACCCTTAGGTACCTCAGACCACTGCCTTGTTAAAGCTGTTTCTGTATATTCCCCACCGGAACCTAGCACTGTGCAAACTAGGCGTATTTGGCGTTACTCTCAAGCCGATTGGGATGAGATGCGCCATTTTTTTTCATCTTACCCTTGGCGGAGAGTATGTTTTTCTTCAAACGATCCGTCGATCTGTGCTAGTGCTATTGAAGATGTTGTCCGGCAGGCTATGGAATACTTCATTCCATTTACAGACGTATCCACCGGAGGTAAAGAACGGCCATGGTATAATACCGAATGTAGACGAGCTGAACAACGGAAACACGAAGCATATCGAATCTGGGCCGATGCTAGAGCACGTAAAGATCCTGACATCACAAGCAAAAAGAGAGAATTCAACAAAGCTGCTAAATCCTTCAAAAAAACGCTTAAAAGATCTCGCGTTGATCGGATCAGGCAAATTGGGGACAAGCTTATTTCCTACCCTTCTGGGTCCAAAGCTTTTTGGTCCCTTGCAAAAGCAGTTGAAGCTAATTTCTGTAAGGCGTCTCTACCACCATTGCAGAAACCTGACGGTGCACTTGCTCATACTGCAAAGGAAAAAGCGGATCTCTTTGCAAATCTCTTCGCTAATAATTCCCGTCTGGACCCTACTAATAAGCTACCACCTTCTCTACCTCACTGCGGTCAAAATATGCCTGAATTTCGCATCACTCAGAGAGAAGTTCTTAAAGCTCTCCAAAGTCTAGACGTGAATAAAGCAAGTGGACCTGACGGTATCCCTGCTGTGGTATTAAAAAGTTGTGCTCCTGAACTTTCACCGATATTAACACGGCTGTATCGTCTCTCATATGACACTGGTAAAGTTCCCAAGACCTGGAAAATAGCCAATGTCCAGCCAATACCCAAAAAAGGAAGCCGCAGCGACCCAGGTAACTACCGGCCTATCTCAATCACCTCCATTATCTGTAAAGTTATGGAGCGTATCTTAAACAACCGGCTTCTGAGGTATCTAGAAGGTAACGATCTCCTTAGCGATCATCAATACGGATTTCGACGTAAAAGGTCTACTGGGGACCTTCTGGTTCACCTCACTCATATTTTCGGTTCTGCTATCGAGAAGCTCGGGGAGGCAGTAGCCGTATCCCTCGATATTTCAAAGGCATTTGACAGAGTCTGGCATAGTGGTCTTATCAACAAACTTCCAGCATATGGGATTTGTCCTAGCCTGTGCAACTGGATCTCTGATTTCTTGTGTGAACGTTCACTTCGAGTGGTGATCGATGGTTGTGCGTCCGATCTACTACCCATTAACGCCGGAGTTCCTCAAGGATCAGTACTGTCTGCTACTTTATTTCTGCTTCATATAGATGATTTGTTAGGTCCAAATATTTACAGTTATGCCGATGACAGCACAGTTATTGACAGTTACGCATCCGAGGCGCAGACGGACAATGTTTTGGCGGCCCAAAGAAAGGCTTTAGTTGAGCGATTGAACACTACTTTAAAATCGGTTTCCGAATGGGGCGATGCCAACTTAGTCAGGTTTAACTCCTCGAAAACGCAGGCTTGCCTTTTTACAGCTAAACGTACCGACTTCAGTTTAACACCTACTTTCCAGGATGTGTCCTTAGAGTTGTCCAATGAACTGGAGCTTTTAGGCCTAACGCTCTCCTCCAACCTCAACTTCAAGACCTTCATTGAGTCCAAGGTGCAGGTTGCCGCTAAGAAGCTTGGAATACTCTCCAAAGTGGCAGAATTCTTCACACCGGAACAGCTCCTAAACCTTTATAAAGCTCAAGTTCGGTCAGCTGTGGAGTACTGTTCCCACCTTTGGGCTGGTGCAGCAAAATACCAACTTAGCGCCTTGGACTCAATTGAAAAACGAGCGATTAGGCTAATCGGGAATGAAGCCCTTACCACCTCGAAACTGTATAGCTTAGAACATCGTCGAAAAGTGGCTAGTTTGGCAGTGTTCTACAGGATTTACCACGGTGAATGTGCTGAAGAACTGCACAACCTGATACCCGCTTCTCCCTTTTATCACCGGGCGACTCGACGCAGTGCTGGTCTCCACCCCTATGTCATCGACATTCCACCCATACGCACTAAGCGTTACGCTTCATCCTTTCTCGTGCGTTCTACCAGCAAGGAATGGAACAATCTTCCGGCGTCCGTGTTTCCCGATAATTATAATCTGGACTTGTTCAAAAAAAAAAGTGAATAGGCACTTATTAGGTCAGCATGCTCCATCCTAGACCTCGCTTGTCGCTTTCCATCAGGCGAAGCGATGGTCAAATGCCTGCCTAATCCCGAATTAAAAAAAAAAAAAAAAAAAAAAAAGGTACGACTGAGAACGAAACCAATTTTATCATGTTAAATGAAAGATAATTTTTAATTCGAAAATCAAGATAATTTTTACATTTCATAAACTTTTACAAAATTGGCACAGTATACACCTAGTTATTATGGTAGTTTTCCAATTACAGAGCATAATGCGACTCAGTGGCGCACAATGCCGAATTATGCTGATGCATAATTGGAACGTGAAATGCACCAGCAGGTTGCGCTAAGTTCAGTGTTGAAAAAAAAAATATTCATAGAGTTAGCAATAACCTCATTAATGTGTAAATAAAGTGGTATACATAATAATTGGTTGAAAACTATTTACGCTTATTTTAAGTTATTTGGATTTTGATTATTTCAATAACATTTTTTTCAATGTTTGTACCTTCATCCATACTTATATTTATTTTTTTAACACAATTTGAATTAACTTTGATTATTTCGAAAAAACTACAATGAAACGAAAGCTTTAAATTTTTTTTCCAACAATTAATAATATTACTAACGATAAATCGATTGCACGCATCAATTCACGCGCATTACTTTTAAGAGTGCTCGATTGTGCGAAGCGTTGCTGTAGTTGAAACATTCAACGTTAAGCGTTATGCCGCATAATGCGCTCTAGTGCTGTAATTGGAAAACGGGGCATGTTCAGGTATGTTTATATTGACATACCCACTATTGGCTTTTTGAAGCTACATTATAACATTATTTAACAAAAAAACATTAAATAAAATAATATTGTTCGAAGTTATTAAACCATATAGACAAATGCATTTTTTGTAATACACATTAAAAGTAGGTACGAGAATTTCTCAAATCTACATGGGTGATGTGTTGCTGGTTACTATAGGTATATTTTGTATTATAGTATAATAATAAGTTCCAAATGTACAATAATTCGGTTTTTACTAAATTACCTGAATACCAATTATTTTATTATGCAAAATTTCACACATATCTTGTACCCATAGATTGCAATTATTTAATTTTATTACAATATAATATCTATAATATTACATACCTACCTACCTACCTATAAATTTAATATTAAAACGTACAACTATACAAATTAAGTATAAATAAATATTTTTTACCCGCAGAATCAACGTAATAGGTAAGTAATGATTAAATTATATTGATTATTTATCGTATAGGAGGTAGCAACGTTGACAAGTGAGCATTTTAGTATAGTT
>CAJQZM010036592.1:0-24093 GCA_907164665.1 Colias nastes
GAATATGCAGATTTGGATTAAGTTTAGCATTGATCGAATGCGGTATCATTTTGGATGCGAGTATAATGGTGCCAGCGACTGTCTATTATGTCTGAGTTTAAAGAGAGCGTGTGAAAATGCCGTAAATTTTTAAAATAACTAGTCAGATAGTTTTATTACTTACTGAATAAATAAGAAAAAGGTCGTCTTAGTAAGTAGGTATATTGAAGTTACAATATTTAATCAATAGAACATGAATGTAATTCGTATTTGATGCTGATTTAGAAACAATTACAATTTTGATGAGAAAGTTTAATGAGAGATAGATAATATCTTCTACATATTATTTGGTGCATTTAGCACACCTTATAATAATGCATCTGACTTAACACTAGTCTTTTAGTGAAGTGAAGACATTTAGCTGAATCATCATCAAGACATGTAATACCTCAATCTACCCGTGTCCACGCTCGCTTTAAGCGTCGGAAAAGAAGGAATCGCCTTTTATATATCTCGAAATTCTTTATTTCTATTGTTCAATTTAGAATAAAGCGTATGCGTTCAACAAAATAACTATTTACCGTCGTAAAAGTATTTCAAGTCTATACAGATTATACATCAGACTTATAAAAGTTTCGTGTCTCTGTAAATTGCAAGATAATTTTTTTGTAAAAAAAAAACAATGAAACTAAGTAAAATTTACTATGAACATGGCATCAATTGGCATTCACATACACCCATTACACACGTGTGAAAAACAAAGAACCACGGACATTGCAATTATTGTTCCACGCTATTGTTTACAAAAATCAGTTTAAATGTAAAATGCACGCTGAGTTATGGAAGGCAGTAAAATCAGTTGGAATCACAGCACTCAGACGTCCAACGGTTCAGTGGACGAAGAATTTATGGCCAGCTGGAAATCCTTCTTGAATTATGACGGCTAAGCAATTGTGAGTTGCAAACGAATGGTGCAAAAGCTGTTTCGTCACTTCCCCGGAATGTCCCGAGATTTTTTGCTTCGATGACTTTTCTGAGAGCGAAATGAGACTAGGTGAAAAGGGCTTTTCGATGAGTTTTAATGCAATGGAAAAGCTGTGAAATGTGATATCCGGATAGCAATGATTTTAATGTAATTCTTGAACTAGAACATATTGTTGATGAATAAGCCTTATTGCAATTTATAATGTCAAAAGTGCATCGATGAATGGTTGTAATAATTTAGCCACGTAATACATTCAATTTAATTATTTTTATTGGAATAATCTATTGATTAATTTGTTTGTATGTTTCGAAAATTTTTGAAACGTAAAAAATTTCATTATAAGTGCATAACTTGATGAAGAATTTTGGATCAACTCGAATGAAACCATTTTACATATCTAGTAATAAAAGAGTACTTCAGGAACAAAGATTTTATTACAATGGAAGATAGACGGCGCTATGAACCACTTTGTTAATTTGTCTGTCTTTATTACCACAGGACATTTGAAAAACGATGAAAATAATAATTTAAAAATATGATATTTGCCTTCTTTATTCAATACTCATGTGCTATAAAAATAACGAAATTTTAAAGTTTATCCACGATTTTACACTATGTGAAATGTTCTCATATAAAGTTTCATTTTGAAATATCTCGAGCGATTTTATTTTTATGAAACTTTTATATTTTTATAGAAGTTGGTTTAAAAAAATATAAACTCATTTTGATGATTTACCTGTAGGCTAGGCTAGGCCTTTAGGCTAGGTTTACCTGTATATCTAACTACGTACCTACCTACATAATATTATATTGGTTTTTAATAACTTTATTGTCGTTTAATTGAAATAGTTCAATTAAAGTTGTTTTATTCAAAAGAGATTTATACAATACTAAGAAGTGGTCAAAAATTATTTTAATTGTTTTTATGTATGAAAATAGAAAAATAAATAACTCTTGAAACTGCTCGCTTTATGGTGCTTGATGTTTCTTTATTTATTAGCTGTAATATATTACTTAAATTAACCACTAGCACATATTGTATTACGTATCACTAAAGTTTAATATCCGTAATGCTTTTCTAACTGCTACTTATTACGAATGATCGTACTATAATAATTTATTGGTATATATAATATAATAATATTTTCTTGCTTTGTTTAAATAATTCAATGAATCAATTTCAATCTCTTAAAATATATTTTCACTTGCTGAGCCCGGCGGCTTTACCCGCAGTCCTCCGCTCCTGTTGGTCTTAGCGTGATGAGATATAGCCTATAGCCTTCCTCGATAAATGGGCTACAAACTCTTAAACTTTATAATATTAGTATTAGATTATCAATCCCTCTTTCTTTGTTTTTCATTCATGTTAAAACAAGATTAAAACACTTCATCCTAAAAATTCGCAAGTATTTCACAACTAATGTTCAAACGTCGCAATGAACATCATAGTTTAGATATTTTAGACGCGGCATTAGGGTAAACCTAATCATTTGACGGTTTCGCGGTTCCCATAGTTCGGTCAGTTAATGCTTCTATTTCATCTGGATTAATTTCATTAGTACATAACAGTTTTGATTGTGGCTTTCACAATTTTGTATAGATTGGATGGTTTATAATATTCATTTCGATAGGTTTAAGTTACTATTGTCTTGTTTGGTGGTATTGAGAGCTGTCGAGTAATATTGTATTGCATTGAATGAAATTATTTGTTTTGTTTAAGGGCTTTGTTTTCAAAATTTTAAATATTATGTGGAGATATACCTGCTCACTTTTAAACTTACATTGAAAGCTATTATTATATCGTCGGTTTAGAGGTAAAACTCATTAAGTGACATAATTGATCAAATTCATTAAATTCGTGAAACGGTCTCACCAGGGCAATATCTACGCCAAGAAAAAATCATTATGTGTGTATTGTCAGTCATAATGGAGATCCTGTTGAAAAAAAATCCGCAAATGCGACGTATTAAAATATTCGTGGCAGGAAAAACTCAGTCTGTAAATACTGATTTTTACCTGACATGATTATCAAGAACATGAAACAATTGCTGGCAAGTAATTCTCAGTAAGTGCTTGGTGAGTTTTACCTGGCAGCATTGTCCGTCACAGTTGTCACTTGTCAAACGGTGACTTTGACGTTCTTTGCCTCCAAAATTGTATTCATCGGTTTTTGTGATTATTGTTACGAGAAAATATAGAAAGTTATTACAGGTTTTCACGAAAAAATGAGTAAATATAAGTATTCAAGAGGAAAACAGTTAATAGATTTGACAAAAGCGAATAATAGGGTTCAAGAACTGGTAAGTTTTGAGTTGTTTTAACTATTTTGTTGTAAACTTATTGTATGTCGTGATACAGTTAAGCTATTCCATTATGTGTTTCTACAGAACTCTATTTCTATCCGGGAAGCTCAACGCGACTTGTTTGGTAATGATTTGGAGCCTGTGGTTCATCACTCGAAAGATATTCAGAAAGACAAAGAGACTAGTGGCGATAGTTCAAAAAAATTAACTTCGTATAATAACAATGTTGACAATGTAAGTACCTCATTCGGGCCCTTAAGCAGACTGCTAAGGACTGAAGCATTTCATTTTTGTTTACCTACAGGCCTGTAGTGTACAATACTAAACAGTTCAATTTGTTACAGATTGAAAACTTAGAACTATATGCAAAGGCTCATGACTATGTTGATTTCTACCAGCAAAATGATGAGAATAAAAGTTATAAGGGACAAGAATGTCCCAAGGATACTGAAAACTTGAATATTCTGGTATGTTGGTACAAATACTTAAGATTCATGTTCATCGTCAGCTAGGGTGGTTACATAGTGATCCATAGACAAACCTCTTAGATCTTTAAAACTACGCACCGGATTTTAATGCGGTTTTTTTTAAATAGATAGAGTGTTTCGAGAGGAAGGTTTTTACATATTATAGTTTGCACCCGTGCAAAGCCGGGGCGCTAGTAATATTATAAATGTAAAAGTCTGTTTGTTTGTCACACCTTGTGGGGGGTAAGTCTGTCTGTCTTGTTTATTTTATACTTTATTGTTGTTATTTTTTACAGATTGGGGAGGTTGAAGTTGACCATGTAGAAACATTGGAAAGTTGCAACCTAAATGAGATTGTTAGTATTTAGTAACAAAGTTAAGTTATCTTGGCATAATGGCAGATGGTCATAATTTTATTGTGGCTAATATTTTGTTAATTTATATTTTTATAGGTTGACAACAAGAGTATTGAGGAGCAGGACGAAAATATTAAAAAAGGTTTAGTAGAATATAGTGCCAGTAGTGAAGATATTTCATGTGATGACTCAGATAATGACCCAACGTTTCAATTAGATAAAGACGGTCAAGATATTTATTCTGATGAATCGATGGATTATCAATTTATGGAAGAAAATACAGGCAACCAAAAGCTTAAGCTAAAACTCGTTGGAGATTGAAAAATGAACGAAATTGGAAAGTTAATATTATAAAAGAGAATCGTAGTAAGTGCTTACCATACAATAATAAAAAAAAAGTTGTCCAGCAAAGGCTCCTAAAGATGTTAACTGCTTTAGGTGTAGGTTTAATTGTTCTGAAAATTTTAATGAAGAAGATAGAATCAATATTTGCAAGAGTTATTGGGCGTTAAAGGAATTTAAAAGACAAAAAGATTTTTTGATCAATCATGTTCAAGTACTAGAACCCAAACGCAGGAAGGTGAACAAGAGTAATTCAAATCGAAGAACTGTTGCAAAGTGCTACTACCTTTCTAACAGTAAAGGGAGATTTAGAGTCTGTGCAAACTTTTTCGAAAAAACTTTATGTATATCTAATGGACCTATAAACACTGCTATAGAGGGTAAGTCTCATATTGGGTGCTATGAAGGAGTTGATCTTCGAGGAAAGAAGTCTCCAGGAAATAAAATAAATGATGAACAAGTGGCTTTAGTTAAAGAACACATTCAGAGTTTCCCTTGCATTGAAGCTCATTACGTTAGACAATCTAGTCAAAAAAAGTATCTTGATCCCAATTTGTCGATCTTAAAAATGTATTCAATGTACAAAGAACTATGTGCAGAAAAGCAGACTTGCTTTTCTGCACATAGTTTGCATTGCATGTGCATTGACTAATGCAGTGAGTGAACCGACATACAGACGCATTTTCAGCACATCTTTCAATTTGTCTTTCCATAAGCCAAAAAAAGATCAATGTCCTTCATGCAATAAATACTTATCAGCAGATGCAAACCAGAAAAAAGACATGGAGCTTGAATATTCAATGCACATTATAAGGAAAAATGAATGTAATGAAGCTAAAGATTCAGATAAACAAAGATCTCTGACAGACCCTTCATTTCAAACAGCTACCTTTGATTTACAGAGTGTCTTACAGTTGCCATTCTCTTCCGTTTCACAGTTTTACTATAGTAGAAAGCTATGCGTCTACAATCTGACTTTTTACGAAGGTGATGGTAAAAATGCCTATTGCTATGTATGGAACGAATTAAATGGTAAACGAGGCAGTAATGAGATAGGTAGCATCAATACTTAGATACATCCAGACATTAAAAGAAGAGATTACACACCTATCATTGTTTTCGGACACCTGTAGTGGCCAAAACAGAAACCAGCAATTTGCTGCAGCCCTCTTGTATGCAGTGCAAAATACGCATTTGACTGTCATTGAGCAAAAATTTTTGGAATCCGGTCATTCACACATGGAGTGTGACTCAATGCACTCCAGCATCGAAAATGCGCGAAAGAATAGGGCCTGTTTTATGATGAGCGATTGGCTTAATGTATTCAAAGCTGCGCGTTCAAATCGTGGGAAAAATAAAGATAAACCGCCCTATCAAGTGATGGAGCTTAAATATAAAGACGTGTGGGACTTACAGGCGTTGGCCGCAAGTACACTAAAAAATAAAAATATGGACGAAAACGGCGAAAAAGTAAATTGGCTTAAAATAAAGTGCCTCAAATTTGAAAAAGCCCACCCAAATGCAATTTTCTATCGGTATGACCACTCTTCAGAATATAAAAAAATTGATATAATACAGCAGCGTAGCCGTCGAAACCGCATTACACAGAATGTTGAACTAAAACAGGCGTATAACGCCGTTCTGCCTATCTCTATGCAGAAAAAAAATGACCTTGTAAAACTGTGCCGAAGTGGGCTTATCCCTGACGAGTTACATGACTGGTATAAGAACTTACCGGTCAATGGCAGTTTAAGAGAAAATGATATTTTCGAACTAGAAGATGAAAATGATGACTTTTAAAAATAATTACAGTTGCCCTAATTACCTAATAATTCGTTTTATGTCTAATTCATGGTTTGACCAACATCTAAACTTTCGCTCTATGAGAGATTTATGTTTTTTTATTTGTATGCAAAGCAAAATTTTAATAAAAGGACTTTTAATTTTCTTACAGATTTTTTATTTAAGAATGACAGTTCATTATCTGACTAATATTAGCAGAAATTCAAAAGAGGTAAAACTCATTAAAACATATTTTTTTTAAAATATAAAAATCTACCAACTATAATTCTAAAAAAACACAGCAGTTACAACAGCAACCTAATAATCTAAAAACAAAATCAAACTTAATAGGATTGCATTTAAGAACTATGAGCAAAATGCAATCTTTTGCAAAAAAATAATTAATATCGCGTATAACTCCATAATAGCTTTTTGCATTTAATGAATTTTACCTCTAAACCGACGATATATTATTTATGAATGTAACGCACGTCAGAACTTGGCCGTCTATTTTTACGATATATTATAGTATAACTCAATTAAGCGTCATAATATCGCGGCGGCGACAGTTAAGTTATGGCGGCGTTAGTTAGCGCTCTGACGCGCGATAAATACGGGTTCTATTTGACAAGGCCAATAATTAAGCATAGTACAAAACATTTTGGTGGCGCAGCGTCAGGCTAGCGCTCTTATGCTTTTTATCTGACAAGACACGACTGACGCCGCGCTATGACGCCGAATGGTGTCGTACTGCCCGGTAAGATACCGAAAAACAGAGCGACAACGCTCTGACGCACACTTAAACGCGTTCCATCCGACATCACCATAAGTATATTCCTTATATTTTGTTCTAACCGATATTTTTTGTTCCAGCTACGACACACGTGTCCCAGGCCCTACAGGGCACTGGTCAGATGACACGTTCGGGGAGCGAGCGCGATGGGTCGGCCTGCCCACCTCCTCACTGCACGTGCGAGACATACAGTCAAGGGACAGAGCCATCTATAGGTGCAGAGTCGACTTCCAAGTGTCACCTACCAGGAACTATAGAATCGCACTGGATGTTATTGGTAAGTTTAACTTGACCTGCAGTGATGATTTGAATTTCATCGCGTTATAAAGTAGCCTATGTCACTTTTTAGCAACTACCGTTGGATAAAAAAAAATCATATCATGGAATCAAACCGCGAAGGAAAGATAAACAAACAAACAATCAAATTAATACACATTCGCATTTACAATATTAATAAAGATTCAGAAAATAAAATTATTACTATAGTATTTGACAAGTACGATAAATAAGAAAGAAAACGATTTATTTGTTTAGTTTTACACAAATATATTTCAATTTCGATAAAAAAAGAATAAAAATAAAATGCCTGGAAAAAACTCGATGAAGATATTTAGCAGGTAGGTACCTACTATGCTAACATAGTCGATATAGCGCTGATTTCCAGTAACCACCCAATAAGGGTTAAAATCTAAATCCTAAAGTTTAATTAGATATCGTGTTGTTAAATTATTTGATTACTAGCAAGGTACTTATCGTTAATCTACCCAAGAAGGTCTTGGTATTGGAAGGAGGACTAAGTAGAAAATTAGGTTTATGCGGTTTAAATAATTTGTAATTCCCAATTTCAAAATAATGCTGTGTGAATTGTTTGATTGAAATTTTCATATATTCATATATTTCAATATATTTATATTATAGTCGAGTTATACGTAAAATTAATATTTGATATTAACTGATATTTCTTCAAATAACAATAGATTTATTGTGCACAATTGCTTATGTAGGTTATATAATCACCATAATGAGTAAATACATTATCATGTACCTACTATAAAATAAATCGAAACATATGGAATGCTTTTCCTACATTAAACGCTTATAGGACCTAGTTTTTTCAAAACAATCTAATATTCTTATTCTCATTAGTATTCATAACTTATATAGGTAGGTCAAAGTTCTTGCGTTAAAAAAATAGAGTAACAAACGCTTCTAAAGAAATCGTGTTTCATGAAACTAGGTGTTCATTGTAACAACGATACAAAACCTTATAAATTCCAACGTGAGAGAACAAAGACGGCGCAACCTTTGAACCTTTATCATCGCCGCAAAAAATTTCAAAACTTCAAGTCTCGTACAAAGAGATAAGTCTCAAGTACGAGCTACTAGAATGAATCAGGTTTAGAGTTTAGACACGCATGTTGAACACTTCAGTACAATGTACATAGTAATCATATACGTAGATTAGTAAACGTATAGTCTAGAACTTGGCATTACTAATTCATAGTTAACACAAATTTAATCAGTGTTTGCTTTCAATGCATAATTAAACTGGTTGTGTGTAATTTGGTTAAGGGTTGTAATTTTAATATTTGACCACATCATCAACCATTTAAGACACATGTAACAAGTTTCTTAGTTATTAGGAATGTTGTTCTTATTAGATTTAACTTTGATTATAAATTATTATCGAGTTTAAATTTTAATCCAAGATTATATCACGTGTAAAGTTAAACCATTAAAACAACGTACAACTTCAACCTATCCTATGAATTCACGTGCCACGCTTTTCTCGTGAGCCGAAAGACGAAAATACCTCGCAAATGTATGCCGGATAAAGATGCTTTTAAATTCTAATGTCATACTTGAAACAATGTAAATGTTTTCAAAAAGAAATGCGTATAAGTTGTATGATGTCACAAGCATAAACGTATGTATTAGAAGATCTCGTTATTTTTTCTCGTGTATGAGGAGCGAAAAGGCGTCCTAAGCCTTCTCGATTGCAGTATAATATTTATGTTCTGAGAATTTTAAAATGATGCTTTATGTCGTGAACTGTTGCATATTGTTAGGGGCTTATCAAGATGTGTTCTGAGAATTGCGATACCATATTATTTCCTATTCAATAAAAAGTTATGTAGACAATTACGACAATTTTTTAAAATAATCTGCGGCTTAGAACTTTTCATATTCGTGTTTGATCTTATATTGAAAAAGGTAATACGATTCTAGAGTCTATTAATTAGTCTTATAAAATTGCATAAATAGCATCTTAATAGAACGTTCAATTTTTAAAACCAGTTTAATGATGTATTTGACGTAATAATCTATACTAATATTATAAAGCTGAAGAGTTTGTTTGTTTGTTTGTTTGAATGCGCTAATCTCAGGAACTACTGGTCCGATTTGAAAAATTATTTCGATGTTAGAGAGCCCATTTATCGAGGAAGGCTATAGGCTATAATATATTATCACGCTAAGACCAACAGCAGCGGAGCAATGCGGGTGAAATCGCGTGGCACAGCTAGTTTTATATAAATCTTAGGATACGGCTTGAATACGGAATAATATTATTTAACAACAATAAATGCCATAATTGGAATAATAAATAAGCTAGAGTCAATTCCATGGCATGGATAAACAATTGAATCAACTGTCAAAATAATACAATAATATTTGGAGTGGCGTAGATAACAATTATTTGATAGTGTTGCAATTATTCGAAATCCAATTAGCAGTATTTCATTGACTTGTAACTCTTTTGAATTACAATTTCAACCTTTTTTTTATTATATGTAAGTAAATTATTAATAAATTACCAACAAATACAAAATATATATTTTTTATAAGCCATTCTTTCAATAATATTTCATGCACACTTCATGCCTTGCGAAAAACGATCTCAAGAGACTAAAATGATGACTGTATTCATTAAAAAATTAGAATTTTATTTCTCTGATTTGTATTGTAATTTTTATTAAAAGCTTTTACATGATGCCATCTTCTTTCCTCAATGATAAAACCTTAGCAGCAGGTTTTTACCAACTGAAAAAAAGCCATAATATAATTTTAACACTATCAAATTTAAATCAAATAACAAAGCAATCAACAAAATAAAGGTCTCATCAAACAAATGAAAGCTTACATTTTTCCTTGTAAAAAATAAGCTAAAAACAAGGGAACAGAGACTCGGGTAATCACGATAAAACAGAAATAGCGATAAAGTTGACCCTTCTTTATCCTGGTATCAACGCGGAAATTTCATACTAAAATAGTGTAAGAGCCAGTGCCTAAAATAAATTGCATTTGATCTGAAAATTGTTTATTGAATGGACACAGATAGTGCGTTCTGGCATGCAAGATTGTTTATCGGGAAAGGTTGATTTAAAAGTCGACTAATTTATATTTTCAATACACACGGAAGAAGTTTCATGAGTGTGTCCTAGAAAGATGTTCCTACATTGATTTACGTAGGTAAACACGCAAATAACGCAACAGTCGCAATTACTTATAAGATATTATCAATTTATTTAATAAAAAGTGTTATTTAAAATTGTCGTAAATCTTTAAATTGTCTTGGGTTTTATAAAAAGTGATATTTAAATAAAGGTTAAGGTAAATTATGTTAGCCCTTACAGAGTGGTTTTAACCTTTTTTTTATTCAGCAGCTCTTACATTATTCTCTATAGAATGATATCTAGATGATTTAAGTTTTCCCAAGAACAATAAAACGTGGATAGGAAAATTAAAATTTTATTGCTATAGTACCCAAAGTGTATCGGGCTATCTCAGATGTATGATAAGACAAACCCTTTTGTATTTTATTATTCAGTTCAAACTTTCGATGATACCCAACTCCGCCGTTAAATTATTTTATAGATATTCTTTTAGTTTTTCCCTTTTATTACTTTTAAACTTTGAGAATAAAACGCCAATGTTTTATTATTAAAATCATTTTTCATACTATTTTCCAGTAGTTTTGACGTCTAACTTTAAGTTGTAATATATGGCTCTGCATCTTCATAGTAATAATATGATTTGTGCATTATTTTTGCTCATTTACTATTTCATATAAGTCTACTAACTTTCTAATTAATAAAGGATAAAAAGCACTAAAAAATCCAATTAACACATGTTCAAAGCCTTTATAAATTACCAACACACGTTAAGTCAAAGAGCCAACAAAATAGTTTTAAGCTTAAAACACTATGCAGCGGAACTCGACAAATTTTATCACACTTAACGTGGTGACGTCGTAAATTATACAGCACACAGTTGCAGCTTTGCTGGTATCCAGGCGACGAAAATCCGACCCTCACGCGACCGATAACATGCTTTGAACGACAGTGTATCCTACATCGACATTCCGAACCATTTTGTACTTTAAAATTATAACGCCTTTGAGATAGCTGTATGGAATCCATTGGTGAAACGGTGGGAGATAATAATATTATAGCGTTAAAATTTATGCAATGCAAGACTAGTAATCACTACATAGCATGCTTAAATCTTTAAAACTACGCAACCGATTTTGTTGCGGTTCTTTTTAATAGATAGAGTGATTCAAGAGGAAGGTTTTAGTATATAATTTATGAGGTTTTAGACGAAGCGGACGAATCCGCGGACGGTTATCTAATAAAAAGCTTCACCGTCTAATAAAGACTGAAGCGTGCGTAACCAAACTTAGCCCTTAGATTATTTTTTCTTATAAATAATAAATAAAAAAGTGATTAAAATGTAGCCTGAATATTCGGTTACTGAATTATATAATGAAAACACATACTATTTACAAATATGGCATCTGAGTTAATAAAGTTTCACGTGCGCGAAAATATGAGGAAAATAAATTGAGAATCAGTTTCTTTTATAAGTTTAAAACATGCTTACATATTATATCATGTTTTAACTGAGAAACTCCAGTCGTTAGTCACTATTAGGAAACTGTTTGCCTTCCTCTTACTTGAGCATATCTATAATTCTTATTTATGTGTGTGGTATTTAATCTTATGGAAATGGATATTATTAAAATGATTATTAGGTATAACGTTTATTTTGTGAGAATAAAGAACAATTATGTAAGTTATTTATAAAAGAAAGATTGAGGTCCTCTTATTTTGGATAAGTTGCCTGGGCAATATTTTACGTTATAACGAATCGATGAACAACAATATACATGGGCTGTGATAGATTATTATATTTTTGTACATATTAAACTTCCACTTTACGAATGCAAACAACATATTATTAAGTATTATGAGTATTCAAGAAGCGTCTAAAAATTCATGAACTCGCCTAACCCCAGTTACAATATTCTCTTTTAATTAAAACAAAAACTTTGTGTTATCATCTCCATTTAAAAAAAGCGTATTCTAAGCCGCCCTGATAGCCGACCGTCTGAAACGTACACCCAGGGCCTTATCCCAATGAAATCAACGCTAGGAATTTTACGAGTAATTCCCAAGAAAAACTTTTCTTCTTTGTTTGGACAACAACTTTTTTATTGACGGAAATAAAGAACATTGGACTTTTGTTTGATCTTGTTTTTTGTTACAAGGGATGATTAAAACCTGTTTTGTTTCATAAATGCAAGTTCATTTGTTTCTGTTTTGATAACATCGTCTGACTTTGTCAGAATATAATATTTGGTTCTTGGGGAAACAACGCAATTTTGATTATCACAGACTTTTTGTTCGAAATTTCATGCTCAAAGAAATATGTTCATAATTTTATTGAAAAATTAAGTTTACGAAGGATTTTCACTGAATTCCATTACACGGGGACGTAATCATCTTTTGATTAAGCTGGAAGACTTAAAAAAGTAATAGGCATATTACATTTACCTATTACAGAGTTCCACTTTGATTCATTATTTCTTAAATAAATGCAGACGGTCGGACATTTCTTTTAATTAATTTTTACATAACTTTTTTAAATAAAAACGATGACGATTAAATACAGAATATGTCGTTTACTTTTCATCGCTGTTATTATTCATGCGTATATTCAAACTAATTCTACTACGTATAAAATATAAAAGTTACCTCTAAAAACTACGTTTTCTGTACCAAGTCTTAATCGGTAGTACGAACGTCGTACGAGGGATAAGAGTGCTTTCCGAAATCGAATACAATAAAAACGCAAAAACATTGTAGTCACGTTATGTTAACAAAACTGCGATCAGAATATCTTGCAGCATTATCAATATTTAATGCGCCGCAAACACGACACTCACTCCCACGAGAATCGACTGAAAATTTTAAATAAAAACTCCTTTCACCGCATTTCTAGCAGACATCCGAAACTGCATTTACAGCAAACTGGAGCGCATATAAAATGAAATTTCTGCACCGTTCCATAATATATGAGTTTTAGATATCGAGGCCAGCTTCCACTGTCCTTACAAACCGCGCGGTTACGTTTAAACAGCGTCATAAGGGTTCATTTATTGCTCCCGAATTTTATTGGGGTAAGTATAATGTAGGACAAATGCACACCAAGTCGCGAGTTATGTACATATGTAAATAAAATCTGTGAGTCAGATTTCGGTAAAATGTGGCGAACATTAAATTTGTGATCTCTCCGCCACATTAGGTCGGTTTTGTGATCTTCGTATTATTTATATGTTGTACTTTATATTATGATCTTGCGTTTGAAATGTTAGGTTTAAGTAGCTGTTTATTGAAGTGAAACTTCTTTATCGGGGGTGGACAAAAATTTAGTGTAACATTTTTGCGTTACGCTGTACGCGTGACATTTTTGCGTTACGCCGTACTCGTGACATTTTTGCGTTACGCGCCAACTTTTTCTTATCCCTACCACGCGTGATTCGACGTATACTTTCTCCAGCGGAGTAGGGATAGCGTATCGTTTTAACGTACGTCCTACCACTTTACTTGACCGTTTTTCTATTGCACTCGTATTTATTTCCAACGCTCTATAGTGACGTGATAATATTATATTAAATTAAAGTGATCAGCAAAATCAAAGTGTTTATTTTAATTCTAATTCCAGTGAATTTCTAAAAAAAGTAAGTAATTACATCTCTTAGGTGTAATTATGGTATTTATTTTTCTAAGTTATTTAAAATTAACCTCACTTTTTGATTGTATTTTTCAATTTTTTCAATTTTATTATATGTATGTATAGATACACTAACACGTGGGTGTTGATTGTGGTACATATTTATTTTTCTAAAATATTTAAAGTTAACCTCAGTTTTTGATTGAATTTTTTAAAACACCAACACGTGGGCGTGATCATGTTATTTATTTTTCAAGTTATTTAAGCTTAACCTCTATCTTAATATGTATATGTTACGGCTAAAGGTAGGTGAGAACATAAACTTAAGATTAGCCGGCTAAACTTAGGTTTATTTTCGACGAGGTGTTAATGTTAGTTTGTTCTATCTTTAGCCGGCTAAACTTAAGTGTAACCGCAGGCCCTTGGCTAAAAATGTAGAAGGAAACTGGCACTTCGCCGGCTGCTGCCGCAGCACGCTCGCTGCGCTCGCTCGGCTCGTGCGGGTCTTAAGAGTTCTAACCTAACCTAACCTAGCCACCAGCTTTCTGCGTGCGGGCCCCTCAAGCCCTGCACCGGCCCGGCGCGCCCATCGAATACATTTTTAGCCGTTTCGTTTCGGTTAATGTGCACATTAACCGGCTAAAGATGGAATATCACGACGCAAACAAACATGTTTTCGAACTTTAGCTGCTTCTCGAAAATAAACCTAAGTTTAGCCGGCTAATCTTAAGTTTATGTTCACACCTACCTTTAGCCGTAACATATATAGGTATACTATGTGCGTCATTAATTTCTGACTGTTTCGAGATTTGGTGCAAAATAAAACAGTGTGTAACGCACAAATTATATATACGGTAGAGCCCCGTTGAGTCGAACCTTGATAAGTCAAAAACCTCCAAATCTCGAAAAAATGTTTTGTTCCCTTCCCTTCAAACACCAAAACCTCCATTACTTGAAATCTCTACCCTTTGTTAGTCGAAATAATCACCGAGTCCCTCCAAGCCATTTTGGTAAATATTTTCACTCTATGTCGTATAGGTATAGTATGTCGAACATAGCAACGTTTTATTCTACAACCTTTACAACTTAATCATTAGGAATTTATTACCTCTATTGTTCGAACAAAAATAAGTTACCGACTTTAAGAACGTGCCGACAATGTAAGTACACTATTGTTTCTTAGAAAACATCTATTGTACGAACAAAAATAAGTTACCGACTTTAAGAACTTGCCGACAATGTAAGTACACTATTGTTTCTTAGAAAACATTTAAGGAGTATACGATAATAAATCTATGACTCACGTAAACACGTGTCTGTCGAGTCGAAATCCTTTATAAGTTGAAAACTCTATAACTCGAATTTTTGAACTACCGCACGAGCCGAGCGAGCGAAGCGAGCGAGTTGCAGCAGCGGCCGGTGTAAATATAGCGAGGAGCGAAGCGACGAGCGTGTTAGACTAACATATTATTTCTGTAATATTGTATATAGTAAATTATTTTTTGAAAATAAGGTCATAAAGAAGTTTCACTTCTTACGTGTGTACTCTAGTACACGCACACATTTATTTTTTACATTTTCATGTCCTTTACGAAGGTTATATTTCCGTCATAAAAAGACCTCGATGATATTTTTAGATTCATAGATTAAATTAGGGGTTCAGAGGAAAATGCAGTAACTGGTACGTAATAAAGATCAATCGTCCTATATTCTTCGTCTTAAAATAATGTTTACTTGTTAAAAGAGCTGATGATTCTATGATTTTAGCTCAAGTAAATTATTTGAATAGTTTTAAAGATATTTTAACATAAATGATATTTAAAACATTCAAAAGCAAAACATACCAACAAAAACGTCGAAAATCAAGCCCCAGAACGTAATCAGATTTAAAACTGTTCATTTCTCATAATTCACTCGTGTAGCGCATGTATGATATATATATATATATTATATGCATGTATCACGTCGTCGTGCTTTTAAATGAAACTCGAGTAACATTTTTAAAACACACAGCGCCCTTTGAATTCCACTAGTAACATTATCTGGCATTACGACATGCCCTTTCAAATGAACTTTTCAAACGTCCGGAATAACGAAATACGACAAATTTGAAACTCGCTGCATCAGATTCAATTTATAGTTGTGCTAACTCAGAACTGGGATCGTATTTACAATAAGCGATTGCACTAGAACTGTAAGTTTGTATCGTTCCATGTGTAAGAATAACTTGTATTGGTGACGGTAATCTCGATTGTTCAATGCGAGTGTATTGTAAGGAAACTGACGGTAGTTGTAGATTTTTAGAATCACCGTTAATTGAGTCAACATGTTTCAGTATTATCGTAATTGATATATTGTGTTAGCACGATAGTATAATTTATTAATTGAGTTATAATCATGTTATAATACATATATTGTTAAAAAGAAAATTACTAGAGAAAATTAAAATTAATATATTATATTATTTAACTTTCAAAATATAATCATAATATCAATATATGCATATTATATCTATTCGTTGGATTTTATTCAAGAAGACATATATAAAGACTTACGTAAGTAATTGAAATACTGTATTGAAATAATAAAAATTCCATTTTATTTCAATACTGTTTTTTTTTAATATACACGGCAATCGGCACCGGTACATTTTCTCATTCTATGTTTCTCAGTTATTTACATAAAAGTACCTTACCTATGGTACCTACCTTAAATTTTAAATCCAAAAACGGAACAACATTTTATATTTTTAAAAAATTAAAAAAATCTATCTATTTATTTGCTTCATAAAACAAACATTTAACATCTCCTTTTCGTAACAAGAGTCCATCCTTATTCGTACTGAAGTATGATTTACACGTTTTTAAAAGCATTGCACAATCAATTTGATAAATTGGCGAGTCTAAATCCAGACCACTGCAAATAGTAGTCCGACTGGCAAACTTAGTTTACGATTACGTCCATCCTAAATCAATTGCTTACACAGTGGTGTTTCGAGTTTTCTTTTAAATTAATTTATTGAATTGGACGTTTAACAATTACTTAAAAGGATGAATAACATTTTTACAAAAGGTTTTATTAAGTTGATAATTCTTAAAACGATAATTCTTGTGCATCTAAGTATATTGTCAATGCATTTACTTTTTGTAAGCATTAAAATTATTTTTATATAGGTTTAAAAAACCTCAAGGGATAGACAAAAGTAAAGTTGACATTTATTAAAAAAATGTTCCTATAAAAATATTTTGTAATCAAATTAATGAATACTCAGATTGAAGCACTTTTTTACTAAATACAAAGTAAAAATACATTATTGAAAAGCTTTTATACAAGGTCACTTAATGTGACCAATAATTACCATTGAGTTTATTTTTATCATTCGTTAGAGGTTTATTTTTAAAGGGTTATATTATGGACGCAGATTTCACATTTTAGAAACAAATGTAATTTTTCAGAAATAAATTGAGTGAAATCACTAAATAGTATAAAACAATGTCGCTTTCTCTGTCCCTATGTCCTTTTGTATGCTTAAATCTTTAAAACTACGCAACGGATTTTGATGCGGTTTTTTTTTAATAGATAGAATGATTCAAGAGGAAAGTTTTAGTATATAATTTATTAGGTTTTAGACAAAGCGGGGAAGCCGCGGGCGGTAAGCTAGTGATGAATAAAATTAAGAAATTAATGCTTTTGTAACAATTGCTGATTATTATTAATGTTTATGGTCTTCAAATTTATTTTCTGCGTTAAATACAAGATCTATACTTACTTATTTATACTAATATAAACATTTTTGGCTACGACGTTATTGAGACTTCAAAACGAAGATCAATCATATTCCTGTATCTAATATAAATTAAGGTTCAAACATTTGCAATATTTAAATATCTATTTCGTTCTATAATTTATCACTAAACTTCACCACACCAATAATTTCGCGACGATATTTAAACAAAAAATACAAACATTTTGAACTACTAAGATCATAAACCTAGGACCTATCTTGAACCTTGTCCCTCTTGTACTACTTCCACTAGACCAACGTCTTACTATTTACTTAAACGAATTGGTGCTATAGTCTACACTCTACAGCGTTCTAAGAAAATCGCTTGAACCATTTCCATGGAACGTATTCTTATCTTCACACTTGTACTCTATACAATGGGTAACATATCTTTTATGTCAATACATTCATCATTCCCTCACATTTTCATATTGATGAGGATTTTACGTAAATAAAGTAGGCAGGTTTTAATATTATATTATACCCGGTTTTTGCATTATAAACCGTTTGCGGAATTAAAAGGACTTACCTATTGTTTGTGATTTTAATTTAGCTAACGGAAATTGGAATATAACGAGAGGCGTATTAATTAAATTCGCTTAAAAATACATGAGCAATGTTATATTTTAAGAGTGTTTAAACGCTGTTTAATAAGTGACGTTTTATCGTATAAAAATTGTAAAAAAAACCATCATGAATACTAACCGTGAGTAGTTGTTTATATAAACAAATGAGATTTGATATTTATTTATATTTAAATACTCATAATTTTATAAGAAGAAACTATTCATTTCTTTCAACTTTCATCGCTAAACTGAAAAATACTTAGAATGATACTCAAAATCTGTTGTTTATTTATTTCTTATTTTAACAGTCACGTCCTCAACTGCGTAGAAGGTGTAGGTACATTGAAACACCTTTTTCACGACATTTATTTACGATAATAGAATTTGGATGAATGCGGACCCACGTTTTACAGCCCAGGGAAGACGATAATATCATGCTCAATGATGTTAAATTGTTGTCCACATTCCTTTGTATGTACTACGTATTATAAACTTGTAACCACAAAATTGAATGTTCTTTTCAAATATTAATGTCCCAACTGATAAATCTTTAAAAGCCTGAAACTACAATTGTATCAAATTATCAAAATAAATTGTTTATTTCTTAATTCTACACCAAAATATATGTATAATTAATGGTTTCGTGAAAGCGTGAACCTATTTTCACAGATTAAATATATACAAAAGGGTATCAACATTAAGAAAGTCAGAAATACCCCATAAAAGTTTTAAACGCTCGCAAATCAGTTATCATGTTTCATTTGCGAACAGAAATTGAAACAAACAAAAGCTTCCACAATCGCACATGTAAATCAACTTTTTAATAACCCAACCGCATAATTATGGTACTGATTCTCATTTATCCCACGTACGGAACAATGAGGCAGCATCTGTTCATTTCGGTAAGCGATATCAGCGTAGCGGCAATGGCGGTGAAAGCATCCAATGATTGCCCAGATCCTTCTCAACACTCGTGCCATCAAACCTTTTGTTTCTGAACGAAAACATTTTCATTTCCTCCGCCCGGCTTGTTTATCCACAATTTGGTAAAACCCGATTTCAATTTGAATGTGATGAGCTTTGTTCTGATTTTAAATTGGGCATTTGTTATACTTTTTGAGTGTTTTTATTTGCAATATACAAAGATCGTATACAAGAGGACAGCCAAGATAACATTAAAATATCGACTTATTCATCAGAACTTTTCAGGTAAAATCATATAATTTGTCAATTATAAGTGGCAAGCACATCTCTTTGTCGATTGTATTATAATACATACATAGCGTTTTTTTTTCTAATATTCCTTTCCTTTACTCATTCCAACAGCACATCGTTATCTGAGTGTATTTAAAAGACAAGATTTTTGGCTCTCCTTAAAGTTTTTCTTAATAAATTTATTACATCTATCTGATTTAGCACCCACTAACTTTAAATTCATCCCTATCGCACATTAATTGAAACCATAAATCCATTCGTAACAATGACAATATGAATCAACTCAACATTAAACTCACACAATCTCGTCTTAAATAAACGTTTTCATATATTTAACTCTTAGTTATTCAAGAAATATAATCTTAATTACAATTTAACAGGCGACAGGCGCCAACAATTTAATATGCCTTGAGAATTAAGTTCAAAGATCTTAGGTGCCATTTTATTAAACGTTTAATTTTTATGTTCTATATAAAGCCCTTGGCTACGAGTGGAACTGAAAAACGCACTGCTTTTGGATTTTTCTCTGAACTGGGGACTAATTAAGTTAAAACTATTAATTAGTTAGAAAGTAGAAGCTAGAACACTACATAAAGGAAATATACGGCAGCATTGATTCGAGAAAAGTCCGGACTTTATTTTATCTATTAATAACATTGAAGTGGTATGAAATAGACGGATTTTATAGAAATGAAATAAAATTATTAATCCGATACTTTCTTGTTTTTCTCGCATGGTGTTCGATCATTTTATCTGTCATCGTTTATCATATCAGTTTATAAACATTTATTTATTGGATTTTTATTTTGAACAAATATGAAACGTGTTTTATTGCAGACACAGTACTTAAAGTATTAGTGAATCGTTATTAATAGTATCAAAATATAGAACATCGTACTTTATTTGGAAAGAAGCTCTTGTATTAAAATCAAATAGCAGTTACGGGCGTAGTCAAAGGTTTTTATACATAATACTTGACAAATATAAAATGTTTGATTTCGTACCCAAAACTTCCTCATATAATACGGTACTTGACCCTTTGAGATGCGTAAAGCTGTTGAGTTGATAAAAGTTGTATCTACCTATTTGATACATAATAGAGTTCGAAAAGATGAACTTTCTATTTTTGCTTTAGCTAATATACCTATACTCTGTCCACTATAAGAATTGCTTTTTGACAGCTCGACGGGTGATACCAGAAGTGATGTACAAAAAATTATCGATTGTGATACCATTTCAATTATAAATTCAAAATATTATCATAAATCGAATCAGGTACGTAAATAATAATTACAACGTAAACATACTAATAAGATATGTAATAATAAGACCACATATCTATGCATTTTATGTTAAAACTAAACGAAACTAATATTTTATCATTTATTGGTTTCTATCTTACAATTTGGTTGTCTTTATGTTTAAATTATATTACATAATAGAAGAGTTTTTCTGTATCGGATACATATTACAGAGTATTTCTATCGATTATTATAATCTATCGACACATCATTGAATAATTCTGTGTAGAAATCACTAAGTGGGTGGGGCCTGTCCATGAAGTACAATAATTATTTGAATGACATTTTAACATAGACAATACAATCCTTCATAGGCGTGAAGCTGTCAAAAAGCAAATAATATAATGGACAGAGTATAAGCCTTATTTCTCTTTTGTTATATTTTCAAATGATGTTAGACGTTATTTAAGAAATAAATGACGCGTTCAGGAAATACTGTCTATGTATGTTCAATTATAATAATTTGCTAGCATATTACTGTTTAAGATGATTATACCACTTTTATTCAAATATATTTCTTATGAATTTCTGGCTCTTGTTGTTGATATTTCAATTATTGTGATCATCATTAACATTTTTAAAGTGACACCAAAAGCTTAACATAAGACATCTGTTGCAGATCAACACCAAAATACAACACAGAATAAAAATTCGTACCCCGAATACATAACGCCGATATTAACATACGACGCACTGACATTTTTTATAATAAAACCATTTTTATTCATCCTAAATCACCTCGCCGCAGAATAAACAACTGTTTAACATAACAAACGTTTTTCAGAGCTACCATCTAAGCCGGTGATCTTTGACGAATTCGGCAAAGAAATATCTGGAGTTGCGGGCCCTTACAATGAAGGAGGTGACTTCAAACTTATTTGCTCCGTGGTGGGGGGTAAGACGATTTCACTTTATTAAATATACGGTTTGTTGTTGTGTCATGAGGTTACATTTTTTTCTTTATAATAAAATAAATCTTTATTTAATATTTGTTAATACTATATTATATAATGAGGATCTACATTTAAAGTAACAATACAATATGTATAGGTAATAGTTTAACAGAAAATCTGTGACGTTTTGTGGAAGGAGGCATATTGAGGTTAACGTTGTTTTAAATTTCAGTTATTCCGTTTTTCATGATTTATAGTTTCGATACAATAAATCAATTTTCTTATTCTTGGTGACTGAACTGGCGTTTATAATTTTTGTCTAATATCTAATTTCGATATTAGGTACCTACAACATTTTTAGAGCTTAGGACTTAGTTTTTGTGTGAAATGGAATATCGAATTATCTATATTTTTAGTACAGCTTATGTATTGTATTTATGGGCTAACGTAACACTTAAAGCTTCACGCGTCCTACGTACATTATATTTTGCTCGTAACTAAATCAGTATGTTATAGTTGGACGCGTGAGGGGTTAAACAAAATAGCCTCAAATATTTCAAAGAAAAAGAAAAATCCGTTGGGATCGCTGACTCAATGTTAATCTTGAGATGGCGTCCTTCAAAATTGCTGTCATTTTCACACTCCGGACAGTGTAAGATAAAATTTAATAGCCAACTTTACGAATGACGATCAATTTTTATTATTACTTGTAAAGGTGTTTAAAAGTTAAGACTGAAGTGGTAGTACTGAAATTTACTTAGTAACTAAATTTTGGGTAATGTGATTCTTGTTTTTATATGAATTTTACTTACTTAATTGAGGCATTGTTATTATAAGTATGTTATCAAGCTCGGTAGCACTATTTTAGTCGTTTACAAGTTTTTCTAGTGCTAATTTCTAGAATATTTCTAATAATTTCATTTTGGCTCTTATTTGCAAAACATAAAATAGAAAATAGATCAAAAACCATCAAGTATCAAAACAAATCCCTCTAATAAGTATCGAATACAGATGAAATAGTCCAAAGAATAATTGTACAGAAACAACCTAAATCCTTCAATCGACTTGATTGACATTATACGTAGAAGCTGCTAACACTTATTTTCTTTTATTCCTCTCTTAGAGGATATAATATTGCCTTGTACTTTGATAGAATCATTAGCTGGATAAGCAAATATGTTGTAGGATTTAGGAAAATCAATTTGTTAATTATTTATTTATAGCGTGTTGGACTATACGCAATATCTTGAAAAGGAATCTTGGGATTAAATTATAACGCAGTAGTATTGTTATTTAGAGTGATGATTGGTTATTTTTAACATATTTGCTGAAATGTATTTTATGGCATAGCAGCTAATTACATTGATAATAAAGGTAGAAGTGTGTGTATTAGTTACTTTTATCCTTTTATTTTACTCCACTAAGTATATTTTTCAGTTTATATTTTTAACAAAAGAACATAGACCATTTTAGATAGATATTTTCGACCGCCACCGCGTGTCGCAGCTAGTATTGAAGCCAAAACTCATAGATCGACATTATAGCTCTCGTGTCGGGAACTACTTATATCAATGAAGATAAATGATCGAATATATAACGGAAAAGTGTATCAAAGTTCTTAGTGCAACCGAGTTGAATTGAAATGATTGATGACACGTAATTATACCGAGTACTTAAAATGTTTCAACAGTATTAAGTTTTGATATATGGTTTAATAAAACTCCTGTTCATTCAGCCAGTGTTTATATTATGTTTATATTTGAATATGTTAATGTTTTCAAGCTTTTGTGCCAATTTGTATGTATTTTTATATAATGGTCTATTCGAACTCTACTCAAGACTCGTGACTTTTTGTTCTATCTTTAGAATTAATGTATGAATGTTATTCACACATAGAAAAGTTATTTGTATGTGTATACGTTTTTTTTTCTTTGCTAAAATAAAAAAGTTTAATATGTCGACGTTCCTACTCACTGTATTTTCACAAATTAAATAAAGTAATTTAATACGGAATGTCCAATTAAATGATAAGTATTCTGAATGCATTTTAGTGTTAATGGGAGTTAGCATACTATAATTTTGACATACCTATTAAAATTCTTATTGTTTCACAACTCATTAGTCCCAAGACCAAGCAAAATACTTTTTTTTACTTTTTGTGATATTCATTATCAAAAAAGTGATTTACGATTGTAACCTATCTTCCGTATACTGCGTTTATAGTTTATATATATGTATATGATTATAATAACATATATCTTCACAGGTAACCCCATCCCGCGAGTACAATGGTTACAAGGCGAAACGGTC
>CAJQZM010036593.1:0-20312 GCA_907164665.1 Colias nastes
TATTGTAATTATTATTGTTGATCAAGGGGCAAACCTTTTTAATTATTCTTACAAATAGTTTGCTACGAAATACGAAAGTAAAATTTTGTCTGCAGTTCTCGTATGTTAGGTAGTTTTAAATGTATGACTATGGCTCTACAAAAAAACCATCGACGGCCTTAACTCAATCGATGTATCAATAACCGCCGGTAAAAGCGTCAACTTCTGTGGCATTTCTGTCACTTCCTGGGTAAGACCAGTCACGTGGTTTAAAGGTGATCAGTCTTGTAGAGCGAAGTGTAGCCATAGTTTATTAGCCTCTTGCGCCACTGTTACCAATTATGATTGAAATACGTCGTTCTTTTCTTATTGCTCGTCGTTTATTTTAATGTCGGACGTTTCTTTCAATATACAGCGGGCATTGTAAATACCAATTATAAATCGCTTTTGTTTTTTTCTTAATCAAAATTAAATGCCATTTATTGGACAATGGTTTTCAAAACAAAAACAATAGATACAGAAACAATGTTAAATAGTGCAGAACTAAATGTTTAAGTATATATTACAGCGAATGTAGTGTAATTGTATATTTCACTTAGTTTTTTCCTGTCATTAAACCACTTCATTGACTTTGAACTAGGAAATTCTGTAGCGTGGTTTGCGCGGTCGCGTTCTTTTCCTTCACAGGTCGTTAGTCTAAATTGCAATGTTGCATTCATTTAAAATTAAAATGTAACTAAATATAACTCATAATACGGTTGCATTAGGTGCTCAAATTTAGTAACTATTGAGACATAGGTTTTTATATTTTGTGTTTTGTTTAACGAGGTAGTTTTATTATATTCTGTAATATCACGAAATTTTGTAACACAGGATCAAAATGTTCGTATAAGATTTTTCAGAAATGTTATTTTTGAACTATTATGTAAAACGTGTATTTATTATTCACATTTGTTTGTTCCAGGCTAAGCCAGGGTTTCCTGCTATTAGCGCTGCTATTCGTAACACTAGCGGACGGTAGAATCGAAGAGAGCAATGCTCAGACAGTCCCGAGCGACCTGCGGAGGGCCGTCAGTGAGGCGATGGCCCTCGAGAGGAGGTTCATACAGAACGGGAATGCACCGTATGTATATATTTTATTAACTATTTTTATATTAAACATATGTAGTGTATGTGCTGAAGATATTCTGTTCTATAACATGATTTAAACACGACATCGTAGATACGCATAATCAAATCATACAAATTCATAATCGTTTTATCTTGTGTAGAGCAAAGTAGAACAATTTAAATATTCAAATAATCTACACCTACATTACCTAATTACCAAATCTCAAAAATTATTCCGTTATAGTGAGGAATGTACATCAGAAGAAGAAGATATAAGTAACACACCATGCCCGCCGAGCAAGTACCGGAGTGCGAGCGGGGAATGTAATAATGTGAGGCACCGCCCCTGGGGCAGGAGGGGCGATGTGTTCCTGAGGCTGTTGCCGCCGAAATATGCTGATGGTATGTATTTTATTATTATTTTTGTGTTAAATATTCTATTGAGATTATAAAACACATATTTTAAACATATATATTCTAAGCTGCGGGAAAAATGGAGGAAAATTATGACTATTTTCCTGAGTAGGTAGGTAAACCTGTAAATGAAATTTTTTTTTTCTGTTTAATTTTGATTATACGCACATATAATATGAAAAAAAACATGGCAAATTAGGTATACGTGAATAATTAAGTGTTTATGAGACACAGTATAAATAATAATACTTACAAAAAATCTAAACGATTTTGTAGGTGCTATTTGTTTTATAACTTCGTTTTTATTAACGTATAAAATTAATATGTATACGTTTTAATATGTCTTTTGGCGTGCCTGAAAAAAAAGCGTAAAAAACGGTTTATGTAGCTAATGTTCATAATTACCGATTTTAAAGAGAACTTGACAAGCATAAAATTATTAAAAACATTGATGTAACTTAAGCTATTTATTTGTTTCATCTTTTTAATCACGGAAACGTATGATTTATAAGAATAACTAGGTATTAGGCTAATAGGTATGCGCTAGTAACGCTAGTATAGTCCTATATGTATTCAAATCTTTCAATTGTAAAAAAATATTTAAAAGAACAATGATAACGTAATACTCTACTCATACTAACTCTAATCTAATAGGAAGTTTATAACCCAACGGGCGTACAAATATAATCTTATTTAATAGTTATATTTCATTGTTACAGGAGTATCCCAGCCTCTATCACCTCCTCATCTCCCAGAAGCATCGTTAGCAGTACATGCAGTGGCTCAGCTCGCGCAACCAGAAGAACACGACTATGTCACCAGCATGCTGGCCGCTTGGGGACAACTGATCATGGACGATCTTATCGCTACTGCTAATGGGAATAAGGTTGGATTTCCTGTCACATTTTCAGATGCTCATTTTTCAACAATGTGTTTTATTGTACACGTTCGTTCAGTCCAACTAAAGTTGCGGGAAATCGGTTAATATTTTAAAATATTGAATCGCTTTCAAACCTGTTTCTAAACAAAATGCTACAACATATTATTATGCATTTATATAAAAGTTATATAACTGCGTTGTTGACTTTTCCATAATTACTCACACATAGTTTCTTAGAAGTCTATGATATCTCTCTGAGAATATAATTTTATGTATTATATGTACATAGAGTGTAGATTTCGTCCGACGTTTTGTAAATTTCTACAGATGTAGTACAGTAATAGTTGTATTCTACATTTCTACATGTCTTCAAAATGTAATAGTGTCTACACTAAATATATTATATCCCACAAATTTTATGACTTTTTAGTAGAAGTATCGTGTAATCGGGTCTGACACAGCTTTTCCATTATTACTTACTCATAGTTTCGGATTTAGCCAACATCACCCACATGATTCACTCTTTATAATTATTATAAGTGCAGCCAAATATGTGGTTAAATGTCGAATATAAAAACAACTACAAAAAACATTTGACTTCCAAAATTCTTAGAAGAATATACGAAATCACACATGTTCAATTATATTACCCAAGATGGATTTCAATACAACTCATATCAAATTATATTTATTTATATGTAAGAACTCAAAATAATAATTAAACAGGATACAACTTTCGTAATTTTAAATTAATAATTATAGATAGGTAATATATAGCTAGAACGCGTGGGTGAAATACTGCAGGATAATGCCGAATTTTTCCTATCTTGTAAAAATATCGTGAGAACCGGTTATATACAAAAGTCGTAATATCGCATTCTTCCGTTCTTTATCTTAATATACATATATATAAATCTCGTGTCACAATGTTTGTCCTCAATGGACTCCTAAACCACTTAACCGATTATAATAAAATTCGCACACCATGTGCAGTTCGATCCAACTTGAGAGATAGGATAGTTTTTATGAAAAAAAACGTAAACATGTAGGTACCACGGGCGAAGCCGGGGCGAACCGCTAGTAGTCTATAATTTTCACAGATAAAAAGACGTTATATCGCCTGTAAATTATTTATCAAATTATTAAATAAGTGTTAAGTATTTACCTATTATATTCTGTAATTTTACATGATTTGGAACCTATAATTGAGTATTATTCACTTGTACTATCCTATTTATATTATAAACATGAAAGTTTATCAGGATGAGTCTTACTTTTGCACAAATACAGAAACAATATTATTTACGATGATTATTAACTTTAGAAGTAATATGAGTTTCAGAAATCAATACCAAACTAGAACTAGATAGCGCCGTAACAAACAATTCTCTCAATACTCCATAGTAGGTAAAGATGTAACCATTCATTTGAGATTTCCTATCAAATTACCGTAATCAATTACGGCTTAATACCTCCGTGGTTCACACGTCGTGCTTAGCGGTGTGAAGGCCACCGGACGTAGCTTTAAGGATAACTAAAAAAGTGATTAGGCTATTATTTGTAAATGCAATGAATAGTCAATAGATTATATCACTGTTTGGTTTGGTCTGCAAATAAAAAAGATAAATACACCAGATAATTAGTCTTTTACGTAGAGAAGAGCTGCGGTAGAGCTCAGTTGCTTATATCGCGATAAATTTTGGACGTGCACATCTTATAGTATCGACGCCTTTTTAACGTACAGGGCAAAACGTTATTTATATATTACTAGAGGTCCGCCTCGGCTTCGCCCGTGGTACATATTTCGCAATAAAAGTTAGCCTATGTCCTTTCTCGGGTATCAAAATATCTCCATACCAAATTTCATGCAAATTGGTTCAGTAGTTTAGGCGTGATTGAGTAACAGACAGACAGACAGAGTTACTTTCGCATTTATAATATTAGTATGGATTCCAGGCCCTAACATATTGTCAATAGGTACCAAAATACCAAATTGGAACGGTAGAGACTCTACGTTATTTTCATTTCACCAAAAAAAAAGCAGAGATTTACGAAACCCGCACATACGTTTAAAGTAAAGAGATTTAGCGCAAAATATTTATACTTGCATTACATACCTCTAATACTAAAAACGTCGAGTACATCAGATAGTCATGGGAACTATGTTTTCTCAAGAGTTATCTGCCATCGCAAGTGTTCGTAACCGTGTCGCGGATCACAGCTCATTAGCCGCAAGATATAATTAACCACTAACTGCTGTGGTTTGTCTTGAACTTGCAAAACTATGACTCAATGATCTTGATATCAAGGAAATAATTTGGCGTGTCATATTTGACTGTTACCCTATTAACTTATCTTAAATTAATCTCGTTCTTAGACTCGTATTAATTATAAAAATATTTTTTTTTACTTTTTATTAGTTAAAACAAATACTACGTCTATAATATTTGTATATCACTTAAACATTGTAATCATGGATAGTAATAGTGAAAATTATATGTAGGTTTTTTTTGGGCTTAAATTTTGGAGGGGGATATCCCTACACTTTTATAAAACCCACATATTATGCTACTCAACTCTCTCGGTCTACAAATTGATTAAAAATAATATAATTTAGGTATTAGTCATTAAAAATTCTGAATATTCATTGAAGCTTACAAAAAACACCATAAATGCGCATTAACATACAATCATACAGTAATTAATTACACACCGGATCCTTAAAGATGTTTGTCACAAAAGACGTCTCAAGTTCGTGATAGTTCGCAGGTCATGTTAAGTAAGATTACCTCGAACGTGTATCGAGTGAAAGTTATGACATAACATGCAGTTCCCCGTGTTATGTTACAAACTGGTATCATATATTAATGTTAAGGTAAAGGGACTTATTCCTAATGGCTATAGAATTACGCTGTATTCATTGTCTGTCTGCCCATTGTATATTCTAAATGTCAATGACGTTGGCTTGATTGTTGGTATTATCTTAATATTACGCATCTAACTGCACGGCTATGTGGAATATAATAATATACATATTATAATAGATGATAGAGAATTAAACTTAATTTAAGATTGCGTCTTTGTGTCTCCTCCTCTGCCCTACTTTAAGTGTACCTATCGGCTATCGCTCTTTCTCAGAAGATATTATCTCCCAACTTTATGAGGTGACCACGTACGTCTCAAGCTGCGTAACTTTCATCAAGACCTCTTAATGATTTTTTTTTTACTTTATTACAAATTAATAATTCAAAGCTATACGAAGGATCAATAAAAGGATATAATATTTGATGATGGAATAAAGCATAGCATTAGGTATGACTGAATCGTGTACTTCCTCGCTTTCGAAGACTGGATTTTTGACATTGATTGTCTTGCCTTTTAGTGTTGTAATTTTTTTACTTGGAAGCCAGACATATTTACATGGTTAATCTTTGTCTATATTTAGTCAAACATAAAATAAATTGGCTTAACACTATCCGGTTCGTAATTAAAATGTTCACATTTCTCACTGCACTTAGTATGTATTAAGTTTATCGTATATGACGTATGACGTATTGCTCTACAAACTTACAGATCGAATTATACTTAGAGGTAGACTATTTTCGGTCCGACTATTTTGTCTCCGCAACTATTTTGTCTCTCCCACCCATGGGCTAGTATGAAAGTGCGCGCACGTGGCGACGCAACTCCCCATACAAATTGATGGGAGAGACAAAATAGTTGCGGAGACAAAGTTGCTCGTGCGCGCTGGCTCTACCTATATATATAGAATACCTATATATATACCTCCTTAGAATAATAATTAATAAAATAAACTGTATAGGAACGAATAAATGTAAATTCAATATAAAATTTATATAGGCATAAGTCACGTATATTAATCTTAAGTGAAAGTCGACAAGTTTCATCCATTGTTTGATTGTTACGTTATCAGGATGTATATTTTATGGTTTATCGAAGTCTTTAATTGACTCATTGTACAACAATGACTTGAGAAATTAACTTTTTTTATAATAAAAAAAATTACAACGTCTTAGCATCGTAGTGACAAATGGAACTAATATTAATGAACGTGGATTTTTTTAATATTAAAGGAATTTATAATGGATCAACGAATATTTAATTGATTTTTCATTCTGCAGAAATGTGAAGGACCAGCCTGTGCATACATTCGATCGGCACCAACAAGGAATTTGGACTCGTGCAAATTTGGTTAGTGCTAATATTCATTTACTTAGACATCTAGCAGTATGCATACTTGAGTTAAATAATTCTTGTGTTAATAACAAACGTATATTGCTTTATAATGTTTGCAAATAAAATTCTTAGATTGGTTCGATAATTTTATTCTATACAAAAAATTAGAAGCTGGTTGGTTCATGCTTGAAGAACTAAATAAGTTTCCATCAAATGAGCATTAATCTTGATACTATAGCGCGTTGCAACCATAATGTCCCACACTGAAACGCCTCCCAGATTATACCTTGTTGTTTATACTCTTATATATAGAAAAATTATAACTTTCATACTTATTTAAGTCCAAAATAGCCCTTACCATCTTCAACTCTAATTTCTTACAAAATTTCAGAGCACAGAGAGCAGATGAATCTGGCCACTTCAGTTCTCGACGGCTCCGCCTTATACGGAAGCTCTGAGAAGGAACTCCGCTCGCTGCGTCTGTACGACGCGGGCAAAATCGACCTTGCCTCGTGTCGAAAGTAAGCCTTCACATTCTCACGTTTTGTTCCATCTCACGGATGTTATTCCTAAATATAGTATCTCAATTATAATCACGGATGTAGTTTTTGGTACGCGATGTAGGAGTCAAAACAGAGCTTAAAGTTCGAGTTAAAGTTTGTTTGGAATGCCAGAATAAAGTATGTTCTGTTAATTATTGATGAAAAAGCTCTCTAAAAAAGCAGTGTTTTTATTAACTTTTCCTTCAATAGAGCCATTTCAAAGTTTAGACTTATTGCCTTTGTACTTGAATATTAGCACTTCTACCGTATTATTCTTCGGGCTATGATATTTGAAAATAATGATTGATGTCATACAAATGAATACAATGACCATACGACTTTAATTTCAATAATCTTGGAATTCTAGTCCATTCTATTTTGTCACACGAATGTATTGTATGCAAACAAAGCCTATTGAGCCTTGCAATGATTGCATTCAATCGCGGAGATAACTATCCATGCCATATATCACAATTTTAGTTTCAAACGCATGACTATAATTAAATTAATTACACTTACATATAACTTTAATTTTTATTTGTGAGAAATTATGTCTTCACGAAGCTTCTCTGGTAGATATTAAAGTTTTCATGCATAATACGAAATTCAATATCATAGTTTATTTGAAAGCAAAAGAACACAATATACATATTATTATACATATTAGTGTTCACCAAAAATCTAAAACATGATATTATGAAATACGATGGTTACGTAAAAGTTGCCTCACACGATTGATTACTTTTAAGTATTATCATTATTTCTGATTAAATTAGTCATTATATTTTGACTATTTTTCGGTCGTACTTGTTTAAAGATGTTAGCTTTTACTTCCTTCTCTTTTCCTCTTCTTAACCTGGAAAATTTGCTCTATCTACTGTTCTTTATTATGTTTTTCTACGTTACCATATATACCAGCTTATCATAACTTTCCATATTATTCCGTTCCTACATCATATTCATTCTTTTAGATGCAACGACGGGTCACCAACCGCACCTTTATACAAGGCGCTGCTATCGGAACACAACCGTATCGCTGGAGAACTATATTCATTGAATCCTTTCTGGGAAGACAATGCGTTGTTCTTGGAGAGCAGACGAGCCCTTGCAGCTGTCATACAACATATCACGTATAATGAATTCTTGCCTGTTTTATTGGGAGAGGTAAGAACCACAATGTGACTATAAAGTACCTACTATAAGCGCTATAAAAACGGTTAGTTTAAACGGTACGGTTAGGTAAAGGGTTAGTTTGGATGTAAAAAAGAAGGCCTACAACTATTAGAATTGATTATAATAAACGTTTACGAGAAGAAAGCTGCATTATTGCTGAGTGAGATTCTTTTTATCCCGGGTCAAACTGGGTGGAACAAAATTATAGGTTAGATTATGGTAATGATAGTTGAGCATACTTTGGCATTCATCTCTTGTTCTTCACCTTTAGGATTATAGTGTGGTGAAAGTAAGATTGCAGTGGTTGTATTATCCCAGAATACGTGATCGGTTTAGATCGAATATGATACATAACCTTTTCTTATTCTGAAATTGTATTTAGATCAAAAAAATGTACTCAACGATTTGTTAACACTACCTTAATAATTATAAGTTAAGCTAGTATAATTTGACAAATACGAATAATATTATAACTAATTTGACTAGTTATTAAAATTTTTAAACAATATCTTATATCTATCACTATAAAAAATCAATAAATGCATTGCATAATGCTATGTAGAGCAATAAAAATATTTATATGTATCAAAAGATTATTAAATCATTATTTCGCAAACTGAAAATACAACTTTCATTTTAATTAATAATTTATTCAAACAAAATAGCTAGCTTATTGTGTAATTAATGGCTTGCAATCAATGTCCATAAATTATTAGCTCAAAGTTCGAGGTAATAAAGATAAATAATTAATACAGTAGTTGATCAATTGACCGTAACTTATGTTTATTTGTAATGCAATACGTCGGAACTTATATCATATTATTATGATAAATGATGCATTCAATAACTATACATTGTTTGGACTATGGACATTCTTCTTTACACCTTATTAAATTTAGTAATTCGCTAAATGCTATGTTTGATTTCAAATATTTGCTATGTTTATTTGCTAATTTTATCGAACTTTTTGTAATATTAAGTTTTAAATTCCTAAAACGCCTTGAAAAACATTGACTAATAAAAATCTAAGAAATAAATTAAATTTCTGTTTGTATTTTCCAAGAAGGTATTTTCCATACTTAATTGAAAAAAAAAATAAAAAGAAGAAAAGAGTTTCATCATCCAAATATTATTTTAACAATTTTTTTTTTCAGGTTGGAATGGCTAAGGCTGAATTGAAATTGTCGTCTCTAGGATTTTGGCGCGGTTACTCGAGCGCCAACCGCGCTGGTACCTATGCAGAAATATTGTCTATTGCACCAATCTTTGATGCTATGATGAATGAAAAATTGGTAATTAAAACTTATTTTACTTTTATTCTTAACATTTTAAAGTAATTACCCAAAAGGTCAAAATTTCAACTCACAATTAAAATTTGATTTTTCCTCTAGGTATCTCAATTGATTTTTACATTTTTTGATTATATTTTCTAAATGCACCATCTATTATATAAAACTTAGGGCCGATTTTTCAATGCTTGGATAAAACTTATCCGTCCAATAAAGTATTACACGATAATATTAAAATTTCACGTAAACTGTCAAATACGGGCAATTAGAATACGTTTTTAAAATGGTAGTTTTATACATTATTCGACGAATAAGTTTTATCCAAGCATTGAAAAATCGGCCCTTAATGGACTATTCTTGGACTTATCTGGACTTATCTAAAGTGAATCTGTATTTTATTTTATGCATGACACTGCAGGTTTTATAAAAAAAAAGCTACGTCTTTTCGCGCCACTATTATCAATTGTTTCTTTTTATTAATATCATTGTATGTTTCTTAACTATGTATTTTTTTTATATTTTTATTTATTAAAAATTTAAAAGGGGGATTTGTTATAACAAATAATATTTTGTTTATTAATAAAATAAATAATTACAGATAAACACCACGATATCTCTAAAAGACCTAGCCCAGGCAAGCGCTCACAGCGTATCTCGTCTCACAGCCTCCGCACAATGGGATCTCAATAGAAACCGTGATCATGGAATCCCATCTTACTTGAGAGTTTTAAGGATGTGTGAACCAATGGTCACTGTAAAATCGTATGGAGACTTTGAAAAACTGGGCTTCAGCAGATCGCAGCAGGAAATGATGGCTGATATGTATAGGTGAGGATTTTATAATTCTTTATAGACTTTGTCTCGTATAGTATACATTCATAAGTTTGAACAGACAATAACGAATTAAAACTACAGTTTACATAAATTCCTTTTTTCATATTTTTCTGTCCGTCTAAAATTGTTTTACATATTACATAGCTACAATACAAGATTGTTGAACTTTTGACTAGATTTCCAGACTGTGTTTTATTCTAATTATCTCCATCTCTACTTCTCTTTGTAACTCACTCTACTCTACTATTAGCTTAAATTAATTTTTCTTATTTAACTTATACTCACTAAAAACCTACCTTTCCTTTCAGAAATGCTGAAGATGTCGAATTATTAGTGGGTGGAGCTATGGAGAAACCCGCGACTGGAGCCGTCATTGGTTCTACTTTAGCGTGTGTGCTGGCTATGCAGTTCGCTAACTTGAAGAAGAGTGATAGGTGAGATGTTATAAATTAATGTATTGTAAAATTTGCGTAGGTATTAGGCTTATATATTCAAAGCAACAGGAATTATAATTTACTTGAAAAATACGCTTATAAGATAAGCTCTTGAAATTATTGTACTACTGTCGTCAATCGATAAATGTGGAAATTAAATCTGTCCGTTTCGAAGTGGTTCAAAATCGAGGCTAAAGTGAGTGGGTTACATATCTACTAAAATACAAGTGAAGCTAATATAAGCGTTTTTTTTTTTTTTTTTTAAATATAAAACATACAAACTGCAGTTCTTAAATCTATTTTTTTTTCAGATTCTGGTACGAAAACGACATTCCACCGTCGTCTTTCTCGCCGGAACAGTTGGGAGCTATCAGGAAGGTCTCTCTTGCAGGATTACTCTGTGCCAACGATGAGCTGCTCAAAGGCATACAACCTAAGGCATTTGTCAAGGAGGATCCTTACTTGTAAGTTATTATTATATTTGAAAAAAAAAATGAAAACTTTTTCAAGGCTTTTACTCTTACATAGATGCGTAGAACGCACTGTAGTTCCTTCAGTTTTACTACGATTTTAATGTTTTTTTTTTCTATTTTTCACTTTATACTGGAGAATAAATATCCAGTCTGTCAAATAATAGTGTAACCTAACTATAAATAAAGTTCTTAATTTAAATGCAGACTGAACATTTTTTCAAAAATTTTGATGCAATATGCTTATTTTATATATTTTTTGCTTACTGTTATTGCTAAAAGCACTTCAAGAAATTTGATATATTTTTCCATTACTATTTTTAATATAACCTCTAACAAAAAAACAAATATTTTTTTCATTTTTTCCTTGTTTTTACCCAGGAACGCAGGCCAGCACTGTTCCCAGCACAACCAGCTAGAATTATCCGCGTGGAAGGACGACAGCGGTGCGAGAGCCGCGGAACGACTGTCACAGGATATGTTATCAGCGGCGCTGGAGAAGGCTAAGCAAGAGATGGCTGATAGGAAGAAGCTGGAGTACATGCTTTGGGAGTCGCGTGAGTGGATTGTTCTAGAAATTTTTGTATGTAAAAAGAATAGAAAAATGGTGAAGTGTGGATTAACGCATAAAAATATAGTTAAATTCATGTAACTGTAGCATCTATAGTGGAAATCATGTTCCAATATAGTTGTAATAGCATTGAGAAGTTTGTAGAATAGATATGTAAGTAATGAACGTCATGAAAAAATAACGAAAGTCATGAAAACTTCTTTATCGATTCAGTTAGTGTCCCGGTGTCAGCGAATTTTACTTTTTATTTCTATTTAAACTATACCAATTAAAAAATCTAACTACGCATGATACAAAAAAATACCCTTATCAGTATCTATCTATTATTATAATTATCAATATTACGAAATAATCTTATTTGTTTTTAATGTCAAAATTAAGGTCAAAATATAATAAAAATTTATTTCAGAGGGTGGGGCCGACCCCAAGTCGCCAGTGGGAACAGCCGCGTCTTTCTCCAAAGCCAATAAATATGCTCTGAAACTTGCCAATACTTCGCTCTTCTTTGAGTTTGCTACTAACGAACTACTTAATTCTATTAATGGGTGAGTAAAAGAAATAAAACTTAATTTTTATTTTATTTATCTGGTAAATTTATAGGTAGAGTGAATTAAACTTAAATATGAGACATACGCATAGTGGTTTATTAATATCTAAGAATATGACGTATGTAAATTATGATATAAAACTCGTTTAAATAAATCACTTTATTATACAGTATGTAGTACTTGCAAATTACACTATATCCTGTTAATATTGTTTTATTTAATTATCAGAAATGATAAACGTGCACATATAGAGTTATTTAATGTCATAAACGTTAAAGTTAATATTAGCTTTATATATAATTTCTCGCTGATAAGAATTTATTTTATTCGAAACTTTACATAGGTATATATTAATTCATTACAAAATTATATAACATCTTTTACACAGCAGTACACTTAAAGGTTGATTTATTTATTTTTCGTTAGTTAAAAATACGACTTTAGAGTAGCAAGATACATATTTCTCCAAAACCCATTTATTAATACAACAATTTACTAAAAGATGGTGCAGTAGTTGTTATTACATGCGTTTAATAATAAATGTGAAAAATTTAACACACCAAAATATCACTATTTCTAAAAAAAAAATTTGTTTCAGTCGCCGTCGCAAGCGCCAAATCTTCGACGACTCCATAGGTTTCGGGTCATCCAACGAATTCGTGGATTCCCTACAATCAGTAGATGTCAGTAGTCTTCTTAACCAAGATCAATTGGGACCTGTAATAGAACCTCAATGTGATGATGCTGGGTCCTGTGACGCTAATAGTCCGTTCCGAACATATACGGGTTACTGTAATAACTTACGGAACCCCAATTTGGGCAAAAGTTTAACTACATTCGCGAGACTGCTGCCGCCGGTGTATGAAGATGGTAAGTTTTTTCACGATATTTCTAATACAGACTTTGGGCATATGCCCAACACACTACGTATCTTATATAAGTAGAGTCGATAATGTACATAGTTTATTATTTTGCAATACACTCTTTAAAAACTACAAAGTATAACATGTTTCTTATTACTGTCTAACGATTAAATGTTCTTTACAAAATTTTTCCTTCTTTTTGATATTAATAAATAGTTTACAAATATTTTTTTTTTAATTTGCTTATGCGATGAAAACATTTATTTAATTCAAACTCAAACATTTATTTATTCAATTAGACTTTTTATAAAAGCACTTTTGAATCGTCATAACATTTTTTACATTTACCACCGATTCGGAAAGCAGTATCTATATTATGGAGAAGAACCGGCACTAATAATAATGCACTTATATCTCCAAATTAACTTTATTTAAAATGAATTTTGTTATTTTCCCAGGTGTCAGTCGTCCCAGAATCAACGCTGTAACAGGAACACCATTACCTTCACCTCGTATTGTATCAACTGTGATACATCCTGATATCTCCAACTTGCACACACGATACACACTCATGGTGATGCAGTTTGCTCAGTTCCTTGATCATGAACTAACTATGACTCCCATTCATAAAGGTAACTTTATACTTTATGGCATCTAACTATCTTTGATGTAGAATAAAGGTCACCAACGCCTATAAATAATAAGGCGAGATCCTTAAGAACAAAAGCTCTACCAATTTCAATAATTCAGCTCTAAGTATTTAGTCTTTTTAAGTAGTTTTTAAGTCCGTTAAAAAATATTAATTTGCTAAATAGTATGTAAGCCTATATTTCTAAAAAAAACTCGCCACCAGAACTAAAACTTGATCTCTATATAATATTATCATAGAACAAAACAAAACTTCAATCAATCAGCTCTATCATGTATTTAAGTCCGTTAGAAATATTCATTGGACACTTACCAACAGAACTTAAACTTCAATTGTATGTGTCATAGAATGAACTTGGCAAACGACGAAAAATATTTGATTTCCCAAAAAATCAGTCAAAAATTAACTGCCCTATCTTTTTTTGTTTCCTCATATAATTCAACCTTAACTATACCCTTATTTTCCAGGTTTCCACGAATCAATCCCAGATTGTCGTTCCTGCGACTCACCCCGTACAGTACACCCGGAATGCAACCCCTTCCCAGTGCCACGGGGTGATCATTACTACCCCGAAGTTAATATTACCTCTGGGGAGAGACTTTGCTTCCCCTTCATGAGGAGTTTACCTGGACAGCAACAACTTGGTAAGAATTTAGTGAGAAATTAAATTCAAACTTCTATTGTATTTCTTGATATTATCAAAATGTTGTACATAATAAGAACGTGTGTGTCGAGCACATGTGTCAGAAGTGAAACTTCTTTGGCAAGATTCAAAGAAACCAAAATCGTCACCTTACTCCATGATGTGACGATATTGCCATGACGCGACCTTGAAATTTTACTCTCAACACGCCTAAATAAGTATCACGTCAAAAAAATTGCTGAGTATTGCCAAAACCATCTTCGTTATGTTCACTTTTATTTACCCAATGTATATAATTTTGTCATAATATTCCAGGACCCCGTGAACAAGTGAACCAAAACACAGCGTTTATAGACGCATCAGTAGTATACGGAGAGAACCCTTGTATTGTACGCAAGTTACGTGGTTTCAATGGCCGTCTCAACGCAACGGCTAGCCCGTTAAATGGAAAAGACTTATTACCACGAACTGACAACCATCCCGAGTGTAAAGCGGCTAGCGGCTTCTGTTTTATTGCTGGTAAGTTTGTGAAATATGGAATAATTTGTTATTGTAACGTGGCTTTTGGATAGTAAAAAAATATTTTATAAACTTCGCGTATGGAAATAAAAATTACAGAGCTTTTTTTTCAAAATTTTTATCCACAAAATATAACATTTTTTGGGCAATTACTAAGTTGTTTCAATCCATGACCCGTGTTATGTATCATTGAATACAAATTTTTAACAACATAAAATAATATAAAAAATTGCGTCCTAGTAGATTAGAAAAGCAAATAACATCAAACAGAACGTTTGGGACGTTATTTTATACTTCTGTATATTTCAATTATCTAATATCTTCCACAGAATAATTTCCAAGTCTGAGCTCTTTTTCTAATATAATTTATTTATTCCCTTCCAGGTGACGGTCGAGCATCCGAACAGCCCGGTCTCACAGCGCTCCATACAATATTCCTCCGCGAACACAACCGTATAGTCGAAGGCCTCAGAGGAGTCAACCCACATTGGGACGCAGATCTCTTGTTCGAACATACTCGTAGGATATTGGCTGCTGAGTTCACACATATTATTTATAATGAGTTCTTGCCGAGATTACTGTCTTGGAACGCTGTGAACTTGTATGGACTGAAACTGTTGCCATCTGGTGAGTAAATTGATAACTAGATAATAGATCGCGTAATTTTCTTCTGTTTTTCTTTGTTACGTTTTAATTATTATAATTTAATTATCATAATAATAAGCCATTTTCTTTAGACTCATGCAATGGGAATTAATATATAAAAAGTAAATAATCCATTTAAAGTTACGAAATGCTGCAATTTAAAAGTTGTCTGTATTTACTGCGTTTATTAGAGACTTTGCTTCATATTATATGACTTCCATTCGAATAAAGCAGACAGACAAAAGAAAAGGAGGCTCCAATAAACAAAACTTTTTAATTAATTTATTTATAACAGTTAATAATTAATGGTGACAAAAATATATAAGGAAATCACCTCTAATCATACATTATTTCAGGTTACTACAAGGAATATTCCCCAACCTGCAACCCATCCATAGTGACAGAGTTTGCAGCAGCTTCCTTCAGATTTGGTCACTCGTTGCTCCGACCGCACCTTCCCAGATTATCGCCAACTTACCAACCCGTGGACCCGCCCATTCTACTACGTGACGGTTTCTTCAGGACTGATATGTTTATGAACGTAAGTTAAAATAATTATTTTAAAGTTTGCTGCAAGCTAGTTATTGGTTCATTGAGACTATTAGTAATTTTGTAAGTCTTGAGCAGTGACGGATTAACCCTTAATCAAATTAAGCAATTGCTTAGGGCATCACGTCTGAGAGGGCACCAGAAGAAGCACAAAAAAAATCAGTCGTTAGGGCATCACGTCTCACTCTCACGTCACCAAAAACCACACCAAAATAAGTTACTAGGACTAATTTGAAAATTCGCGCGTTTTAAGTTGACATAGAGTCCGACCTAGAGTCATAACCCCACTCCCGCTTGCCCACTCGCTGCCCGCTAGTGCATTCGACAATTCGAATGCCCCGGAATTGCGATCAGCCAATCCAGTTTTTATTATTGTCGCACCTACTCCACTTCTAAAGTACGTTACATCTCATCATCTTATTTTACAAAAAACTAATGTTTTTAGGCGGTAAAGGTTTAAAGACCGATTCTAGTTGACATACGGATAGGGGGGCCCACAGGCATGGATTGCTTAGGACATCTAGTAGTCTTAATCCGTCACTGGTCTTGAGGCCATTCAAAAAGAACTGTCCGTCAAAGAAAACATTAGTAGCTAAGACATAAAAAAAAGATAGCATATTATAGAAAAAAATCCTAAATTTATGTTTTTTAACGCAAAGCCAATAATTTAAACCACGTTAATCACAATTTCAAGTACACTTTCCAGAATTTCAAGTACAACAAGCTATTAGAGTTCCCTTTTCTAACATATTTTTTTCCCCAGCATCCACCAATGGTAGACGAGTTGATCCGTGGTCTAGTCTCAACACCAATGGAAACGCTCGACCAGTTCATCACAGGAGAAGTCACTAACCATTTATTCGAAGACCGCAAAATTCCTTTCTCTGGTATCGATTTAGTTGCTCTGAATATCCAAAGAGCTAGAGACCATGGAATACCGAGTTATAACAACTATAGAGCATTATGTAACTTGAAGAGAGCTACTACCTTTGAAGATTTGTCCAGGGAAATACCGGATGAAGTTATTGCCAGGTAACAAGTATTTATATCTTTATTGAAGTGAAACTTCTTTATCGGAGTTGGAAAAAAATTTAGTGTAACATTTTTCCGTTACGCGCCATCTTGTTTTTATCCCTACCACGCGTGATTGACGTATTTCTGTAAAGTTGCATATACAGTAAATTATTTTTTGAAAAATAAGGTCACAAAGAAGTTTCACTTCTTACGTGTGTACACTAGTACACGCACACATTTTTTTTTAATAATATGTAGAATGTACAAGGAAAAGATGTTCATATATTTTATTCCCATTTTCCCTTATAACAAGCTACAAGATTATTGGTTGTTTAGGATGATAGATCATGGTCTGTGACGTTGCCACGTTCAACTCCCGCTTTATGATCGAATTTTTTCTACTATTTCTTTTCAAATCTCTAAATATTATAATGTTATTACGCCAAGATTTTCAATGTCTTAATATAATGTTTCTATCATAGGTTCAAACGCATCTACCCCACGGTGGACGACATTGACCTATTCCCGGGCGGTATGAGCGAGCGGCCATTACAGGGCGGGCTCGTGGGACCCACCTTCGCTTGTATTATTGCGATACAGTTCAGGCAGTTGAGGAAGTGCGATAGATTCTGGTAAGTTTTTGGCAGAATATTCCCGTACATTGAAGAAGCAAATCGAAAAAAAATACGTCATTATTAGTATTAATTTATTATTAATTATTAGTATTAATACGTCATAATTACGTAAATATTATACCAATAAAAAGAACACGAAAAGACTATAAATTTCTTTATTAAATTGATTGTGTAAAAATTGCACTAAGGTCATTGAGTAATCTACTGCAAATCATTAAAAATATAATAATAATAATAAATAAATACACTTTATTTAGCACCAAATAAAAACAGACAATATAACAAAAAAAAAAGACAATATAATATAAAGCCAAAAAGGCGGCCTTATCGCTACTGAGCGATTTCTACCAGGCAACCTATGGGTAGGATCGTACGAGAGATTTTTTTATTGTTATATAAAGATATTATAATTTAACGTATCCTATGTCAGTGTGAAATGTAACCTAAATTTTCCTTTTTCACAACAACTTTTTAAAAATTTTCTTCGTTTTATAGGTTCGAAAACGACAATCCAGCGGCTCGATTCACTGAACAACAATTGGCTGAGATCAAGAAGACAACGCTGTCCAAAATCCTTTGTGAAAACTTCGATATTCTGTCCGACATTCAACGGGCTGCTTTTGACTTACCTAGCAACTTCTTGTAAGTTATTTTCTATTAAGGGTATTTATAATTAAGTAGACGTAAGATTTAAAAAATCCAAGTAACACATACACATATTATATATGAACACAATATGTTTTTAGTGGAATGCCATAGTTACAAGTCTCTATTGGAATATAAAAAAAAATCATCTTACGCACTTTAGTATGCACAAAACAGGACAATTACGCTTAAAAATTGTTACACACACGTTTAAGTACGCACATCAATGAATTTCAACAAAGTTATACGAAGATTTCATCATTTTTCTTTTAAAATTATTCAACTATCCTGTACTACTAGTCTTAAATAATATAACCATATCCTATTCAATAGTTAAATAATAATTCTACTTCAAATATTTCAGAAATCCCCGCGTATCCTGCGCATCATTACCCAAGCTGGACCTCTCAGCATGGCGCGAGAACTCAGCGCAAGGCTGTCTGATCGCGGGCCGAGCTGTACCACTCGGGGATTCGGCTTTCCCGTCGCCCTGTACTTCGTGTATTTGTACCGCTGAAGGGGTATGTGTTTATGTTGTAGGGGATAAGGTTCAATATAACTATGTCCAGATGTAGATGTTAGAGACGAGCTGTACAGTTACAATACTTTGTCTTAACCTTGATCTATTACAGTTATACGAAAATAAATAAAATACAGTAGAACTCCAATTATCCGAATTAATGGGGACCGGGACCCATTCGGATAATCAAATATTCGGATAATCGGATTTTTTAAAAAAAAATTGCCATTGGAGAGAATAAAAGCTACGTTTTGATATTGCACTATTTTTTTATTGAATTAAATGAAAGAAACATGAAATTTTCACATGTTTTAAATATAAATAAAATGTACTTATGTACAAGTTTAGAAATAAAAATCATTGTTTTTTAAACATCTCCGTCAATGTAAGCTGTTTTGCGGTCTTCAACCGTTTTCGACAATTTTTTTGTGATTCGGATAATCGGCGATTCGGATAGTCGGAGTTCGGATAATTGGAGTTCTACTGTAGGTCTCGAATGCCGTAATTACTGTTTTGTATAAATTAATGACTGAATATTATTATGATTTCACATCACTTTGTCTATCTTGCACTCCAGTATAGGTAATAATTACAATGTAGAATCCTATTCGATACGTTTCCTATGTCGATATAGCGTGCAAGTTGCATATTATGTATTACGTATACGCCATTAGCCACGTCCACACTGACCGAGCGACTTTGCGCAGCGATTGCTCCTTCGACCCGGCATACTCCAGTACGTTACATCTACTGTTAATTTTCTCATAGTAGGTGTTATCATAAAAAATAACGTCTATAAAAAATAAAATAAATACTTTGTTTTTCTTTTTTTTTTAATCCATATGTCTTTTCCCCAGGCACAATGTGCATCCCTCCGTATCACGGACTGCGCCCAACTGTCCCGAGAATGGCCGCGCGATGCGATACAACGTGATGATGTTTGCACCGCGCAGTGCGGGGCCACACCGCCAAGGGCTGCTAGACGACCTACGTTGAGCTTCAACTTTCCTGATCTAACGCCGTTTATAGCTAAGTGAATGTAGTGTTGAAGTAGGGGAGAGGGGGGGAGATTAGTTATTGCAGGGGGGAAGTAATATGTTGCGTAATTGTCGGGTGAGAGGATGCGTGATGACGTGTGCACCGCGCAGTGCAGGGCTGTACTACCAAGAGCAATTAGATGACCAACGTT
>CAJQZM010036594.1:0-10674 GCA_907164665.1 Colias nastes
GGGGTTTTCTCTGAAAACGCGGGCGAAGCTGCGGGCGGAAAGCTAGTAAGAATATAAACGTGACGTTACCTTTAGCTTGTTATTCATTTGTTAAAAAAAATATTTTTTTATTATTTTTTGCCACCTAAAGGTAGATATTTCGGAATTTTTGAGCTTTTGCATATTGCTACCTAGACCGTATAGATATATTTAAAATACAATAATCGAGTAAAAGAAAAAATATAAGCTAATTTTACCGGTTATAGCTATCTCGTACATAACAATATAGATACAACCTTACAACCTACTTGTAATTAATGTTTATACATATTCAGTACCTACTTGTAATATCTACATATTATTTGGTATCATTTCTATACCACATCAAATTTTATTAAAAAAAAAACAAACGTTAGTTCTTGTATTGGTGTTCATATGTATCTACATTTGCTTGAATTATCTTCACACGAAGTAACAAACAAAAGAAAAACAGGTGTAACGGATATAGTAAAAAACACATCCAAGAAATATTCTAACCGGATACAAGATGCATATGTATGTATTTATATATAACACATATGATTCACATAATATGGCATTTTTTAATTACCGTTCAATGTAATGTGAATTTAATGTTGTTTACAATACATCGTTCTGTATCGTGTATGAGATTTTATAAGAGCAGTAAGATAAGTATGATATGTGTGGAGCAATGTATTTTTATATCTGCGGTTTTGGTAAATTTACGCAGTATCATAAAGGTGGGTGTATACTGAGAAACAAGGGTCAATTATAATTATTATTTGTTATTACATGATTTGTTAAATAAAAATTACCTACCTTAAGCGTGTCTCTCATTATATGCGATAATAATTGTTTATAATGAACATTTATTTACAGGACTTGTGGACATAAACAGGAACACAGTATTTGAGTATTATATGTAGGTATAGTTAATACAGTCACAGTAATTCTATTATCTTATATTTATTGATTAAATGAAATTGATAAGTACATCATAGTATCAAGCGGGTTAAATTTGAAAAAGGAATCGAGTAAATAACACAAAAAAACAAGGAAAATAAGAACGCAGTGGTTAATCATAAATAAACCAATATGTATAACGATTGTTCGCGAAAGAATATGTCTATATTGATACTTTGAAAGACACAGAGAAAAATATTAAAAGAAAATTTAAATGAATGAATTATTATCTCGTCCAGACAAACATATTAAATTCGAAAACAATCGAGTAGGTAAAACATATAACCAGACCAATAATAACTAAAAAAAAAAAAATAACTCTCCCAGTGTACCACCACCATTACACCTACAAAACACCGTTCCCGGTCCCAACGAGTTATACATCCCGTAACGGGTTCAACGACCGGGATCATTAGAGCTTGCGGCTATTCGCATTTCTTTTCCTGTCTTTGCTCTCTCACGTGCTCTCGCGTGGTACTGTAGGTATTCTTAATTATCGATCAGATAAATCGATTTTTATGTCATTTAATGTATAGATATGATACATAATATGACCTGAAAATTGCAATTGTAATCTATTATAGAAATGTCTGTTACCGGAAAAAGCTTTTTGTATAGATTACTCTTTTTACCAGAATTACATTAATATGGGAAGAAGCTCCACCTCCTATTAATTTTCCATTTATACAGGGCTAGGGTGTCCCACTATCGGTATACTAAGCGCGAAGGGACTTGTAGTTTTGCATACACTGATCACGTAAAAAATACTTAAACCTAAAAATTATGTCAAAATTTTTCCTGAAAATCCATGTTTTCTTCTCTAGCTTCGTGCAGCCGGCATATACCGCTTCGCTAATGTGAGCATTTTATCAATGAAAACATAATCTTAAAAGATAGCTCACGTGCGGGTGGCAAAGTTGGGCGGGCCTGCTTGTTAGGGGTCTACACATAGAGTTTTAAGAATTCATCTATTTGAAAAAAAAATGCGTCTGGAATTTATAAGTATTTTTTACGTACTCAGCGTATGCAAAACTATAACCTCCTTTGAGCTTAGTATACCAACGGTGGGACACCCTGTATATTACGAGTTTAATACATTAAAAATCAGATCGATTTTTATCAAAGACACATGCTCTATAAGTCATGACTTCACTTATAAGTATAGAATTGAAAGTAAAAAACTTCATGCCTATAGCTTATCACAAATTCTAAAAATAATTTTGTTTTTTGAACCGTATATTTACAAGAGAAAAAGGGTTTCAGACATACCTAAATTATATTATGGAAAGAAGCTTATTATGACAAATTAATTTTTAAAATAAATTGTAATTTTTATTTAAATAGTACCTAATACCTAAATAAAAAATCTTTATCATAATAACTAAAAAGTCCCAAATAAGTCTTGTAGAATATTCAGCTTCTTTACACACAACCCATCTATATGATATCTTATGATATTTAAAATATTACTTTAAATAACTTAAAAGATTTGTAACACTAAATCCAAGCACCAAACATGGAGATCTGTTTGTGTTAATTGACTGGTTGACTAATTAACTTATTAAGTTAGAGTTAAGTAACCAGCGTAAGTAGACCGTTCTGTCATGTCTTTTAGTACCTAACTTGTACTAAAAGACATAACAGAAAGGTATATCCTGTTATATAAAGATGCAGTTTCATAAATAAGTGAATATTCAGTACAAATTAAAAAATCGATGAATTACATTTTTATTCATAGGTACCTACTTAGGGGAAACTTATAAGAGATATGTATTTTTTACCATTACAAAGTATGTAATCTACGGACTTAAGCTAGAATATAATAAACCGACTGATTTTATTAACACTCACTTTAAAATTTTCACGTATAGTTTAGAGTTAGACAATACTAATTTTTCCAAAATAGTTTTGAGCTAAACGCTAAAGCGGATACAACGTATTATCAAATTGATAAATACAGTATAAATTAAGGTTATTTATGTTGACTTCCCTTTTCAATAGTAGGAAAGATTTGTTTTGTTTTTAGATATTTAATACTTTAATTGAGATTATTTTTTAAATTCCGCTATTTTATATTAAGTCATGCTTTAGAGGAGTTCTAAGTAGGTATATGAATTTTGTTAAAATTCATGCACTGCAGCTTTAAAAATTAAATTTTTATGATAAATAATATTGTCTCCAAGAGGTTCTGATTCAAATGACTGGTGAATTTTCCGATTAGTTATGGTGAATTTTTTGAATTAGTATTTTGAAGTAGTTTTGAAAAGTATTTATAATAAACACGTTTTCTTTATGAGATCTAACTCTTAGTCTTTAAAATTACTAAAATCAAAAACCAAGATAGGTTTTTTGCCTAGTTAGGTACTTTCTATCTTTTAATCGTCGTAAGACTCCGTATGTAAACTAGCAATGTGAACTGAAGCACAAAAGGCTACTACAAAATGATGAAGTACTACTGAATGATGAAGATGATGATACCTAATCTTTTTATGTTTGTTACAGTTTGACGACTTCGTCCGGTCGCTACAAGTGGACCCCCACTCCCCCCTATTTAGACTAGTCACAGATGGACAACCACCTCTAAGGTAATTAAATTATCTAATATATATTATCTGATAAGTGCCCTTCCCGTTTTATATAATACTATCTGTGCCCCGCGGTTTTATCCGCGGCATTGATCCGCTCCTGTTGGTCTTAGTGTGATGATATATAGCCTATAGCCTTCCTCAGTAAATGGGCTATCGAACACCGAAAATATTTTTCAAATCGGACCAGTAGTTCCTGAGATTAGCGCGTTCAAACAAACAACAAAAAAACAAACTCTTCAGTTTAATAATATTAGTATAGATGTATTTATAAATATGTACAACAAAAATCCACATTTATAGTCATACTTCTTTTCATAAACTGGTTCTTCACGGTGTACTCAAAAACTAATGAACAGATTTTGCGGTTTTCACAATTAGACTTCCTGGATTTTTTGTGGCTTATCCATATTTTTAATTTTGAAATGTTTTTAAATGTTTTAGGAGCGGTACGATTATATGTATTTTGCTATAGATATATAGAAGGAAGTGTTAGAATCAAAATAAGTATGACTATTACTTAACGTTTAAAACAATAGTCATGTTAAGTAACATGTTAAGATTATTGTCAACACAAGTGATCTGATACTGCAAACATGACTTGTTTATTTTTCTTATTGTCATATTTATTTATGAAATATTTTCTTGCCAACAAATTGTTGGAAACGATATTTTTCAATTGCTATATATGTAGCATATTATGTAAAAGTAATTTCCTATAGACATAAAATAGCAGTTTGGTTATTAAATAATATCGTCCCAAACAGATCATGTTCAACAATAAAGCCACTTCGATTATCTCAATGATAACCAAAATATTACAATAGGCTCTACGACAAACATGAATTAGTTGAGTAAGGTCAAATCACCGATTTTAATATTCACTGATCGATATCATTCATCCTGTCTATTTTTATTTTTATCAAAATAGAATAGAACACATCTATACTTAATATTATAAAGCTGAAGAGTTTGTTTGTTTATTGTTTGTTTGTTTGAACGCGCTAATCTCAGGAACTACTGGTCCGATTTGAAAAATTATTTCGGTGTTAGATAGCCCATTTATCGAGGAAGGCTATATAGGCTATATATCATCACGCTAAGACCAACAGGAGCAGAGCAATGCGGGTGAAACCGCGCGGCACAGCTAGTTAAAAATAAAACAAAAATTTCCTGCATATTTTATCTGTTCCAATTTCAAATATGTTATAACAATTTATTTTTAATCTATGTTCCAGTTTCTGTGACCCTTGATTATCTGTGGGAATAGATTAACCGCGTTCATTGTTAGTCTTTTGTTAGTAGGTACATGCTAATGTCATTTTGATTTCGCGCGCTTTATTTAAACATCGAATGTCGTGTTGAGATGTAATTATTGTTTATTTCGGTTGACAGCTATGAATTCTAACGTTTACGGAAGGGAATACTTTATATAGGAAATATCAAATTATGAGTGTTTTTAACCAAACTCCTCATTTTGTTGATCTGAAAATTTGTTGTAACTCGTAAAGGAAGTGTTGTATTACATACTACATATTTGGTGATTTCCTGTCAGAAAAACGTTGGAGGGGTCATCTAGAAATTAAATCATAACTTTTTAAGAGTCAAAAAACGTAAATAGGTAGGTATGTAAGTTTGGTTAATTTTAAGAAAGGTCAATTTTTTTTTACTTATTCAATAAAATATATTTTCCTGTATGTATTTATATTATGAAATATTAATGAATGAACATTCCACAAGAATCTGCTGAATTTATAATCATTTATTATCACGTATCTCGTAAAACATAATTATATTGGGCATAAATTAATTTGACCTCTTTGCTTTATGGTCGGCTCACATTTATGTTGATTGATAATAAATTATAACTTATAGTAAACGTGTCGCATCTAATTATAATTTATACAAAGCTATTCACAAGAATTTAATTATTTGTCTATTTATGTATAAACAGATATAAAGACGAAATAATATGTGCCAATCCCATATGTATATCTATGGTGCTGATATCAATACAAATCATATTAAAATATACGTTTATAGAAACAGCTAATAACAATAAAATAATTTTTGGAGGAATGTATTATTTTTAAATATACCTACGTATGCAGCATGCTAATAGGTGGTACAAAATGTTTAAATCTTCAATAAACTACGTACCTAACTATCTTTGATGCATGACGTAAAAGAAGAAAAAAAATACCATTGAAGTTAATTCTTTAATGGCGCCATGGGTAACAAACACACAAAAAAATCACATTCATCTCAATAATCACCTTCTATTTGACGTCAGTAGTAGGTAAAGTAGTATATCTAGGTCGTAAATGACGTTTTAAGATAAAAACATAATATACAACAAATCTTTATTCTTATTAATCAGGATTCATATTATATGCATATATATGTATATCAATTACCTACATTTTATTTTCATTAAGTTACCTAACCACACTAGCAAAGGTATTTCTCTCAAGGATGTATTCAGAGATAGGCACTTCTAATAAAACACAAAAAAATATATATATCGGTCAAACTGCAAACGTTTATAAACACTATAACATGAACATTTTAAACGTATACAATTTAGCATACAACGTAAGCGTTCTAACAGACGAACGGCAAGTCAATATGTCGACGGCTGCCGTCGACACGCAAAAACGGATGCCGTCAACGTCAAACTGCAAGCGTCGCCACTTGTCGACGGCAGCCGTCGACATATTGACTGCTGCTGAAGTAGCCTCTGCCGTTCACAACTTGCCGTTCGTGTGTTAGAACTCTAATGCAAATTTAAAAAATATTTTATAACATGTACATTGTACCTACTTTCTACAAACAACAAATTACTTCTTAATATTATACAATGTTCATATTTTTTACATTTACAGTCACCTTGGTCACTAATATTATCCACGTTAAAACTTTTTATTTAGATCTTAATAAACCCATTAATTTTTTGGTATTGCAATTTACATTAGATTTTTAATCATGAGATTAATGGTTGATAATTTATCATATTAATCGATAACTTAAAATTTTCTGTATATAATATTCACCAGGATCCTGTTAATAACTTTGTGTTTATTTTTATGACATTGGTTAGGTTTCAGATATTTTTTGGTCCTGACTCAAAAACTTACGTCTTAATCCTCTTATTACTTATAAACGGATGTTTATATGAAAACGGACGTAACGGACGTTTTTTATATCGAAAATATATTTAATATATTATGTAGGTTCTTACCTGTTTTGATTAAAACTGCCAATTCAATTGAATTCATCAGTTGTTATTTTAAGTTACATTTTTTGTACCACTCCTTTAATAAAAGTCACTAGATAGAATCACTACTTGTAGAATTATCTGAGATGTGGGGATTTCTATTAATAAGTATTTATTTCATTTCATCAACAAAATATATAGTAAAATTTAATAATATAATTTATAATTCCGTTAATTTTATAATAATACTTTGTTTCTACATAATATGTAGTTTCCCGAACATAAAATGACTTGCAAAATTGCTATTTTTGTCAAATTATGTTCAATTTAACTTATAAAAACTATTCTATTTATATTTAAAGCTGTACATACAGTTAAACAAATGAATTATGTATTAATCGTAGTGTATCCTACGGTTAGGGTTCAAGTAATTTCAATAAATGTTTATGTATGTTTCAAATTGTTAATGTTCCTACTGATTCATAATGAATAGGCGTAGAACAAATACTTATAGACTATTTACTTGACTTTTTAGTTAGCCCTTTTAATCTGATATTTTGTTACTATTAAGGAATATAAGTTAAGAAAACTATGAGGAATTAGGTAAGCCTTTATGTGCTATGCTTGCCAGGTGTGTTTAATATGTATGTATCTATCGTTATTTTTGTTGTATTAGGTTCTGCCGGTTTCATATGAATAATATGCAATATGAATCGATAAATATTAAATACATCCTAATTTATTTTTTGCACACTTATTCTAATTTAGACTGTCGACCTAGCTTGAAGTCACTGCCAACAAATAACATACTAACCTACAACCTAAGTGAATAAACCACTCATCACATTAAACTACTATCCTACTAATATTATAAACGCGAAAGTTTCTGAGGATGTGTGTGTGTGTGTTTGTTACTCTTTCACGCAAATACTACTGAACCGATTACAATGAAATTTAGCACACATATAGAGGGTAACTTGGATTAACACATAGGATAGATTTTATCCCGGAAATCCCACGGGAACGGGAACTATGCGGGTTTTCCTTTGAAAACGCGGGCGAAGCCGCGGGCGGAAATCTAGTAATTAATAACACTGCCTAAAACGTTATTCTGGAATAGTATATGCAAACCTATGAAAATCACACCTTATGAACAACCTTAGTGAAGTTTTCATATAACTTCGTCTAACATTATCGCTGTTTATAAGTCTGTTAATATAAGATCTTAACATTCAATCATAGGTATTTATAGATGTGACGTCACCAATTTGCATGTATTTAGAGGATAAACACAAAGATCTAATTAGCGCTTCTGTCATATAGTGGAGACGAACTTTATGTCGAAACCTATGGAGTTTGAGAATACTTGCAAATAAACAGTGGAATCACAAAAGCATATATTTCCGAACGCCATACATCCATACTAATAACATACAGCTGAAAATTTTGTGAGTTTGAACAAACATATCTCAGGAATTACAGGATTTCATAAAGGGAAGGCAGGTAGGAAGTAGAAAATAGCTATATCAACAAGTTCGTTTTGAAAAATCTACTTTAAATATACATACTACATATTATGAATCCTTCTTTTCACAATAATAAACTTCTCTTTTTTTTCTACATTCAGCTTTCGTTTCTTTTAGAAATAATACAAAAACACTTAATTCAATAGGTAATAACAATAACGTTAAACGTATTTTAACAAAAAAAACACATTATGGCTTATATAATAGAAAATGACTGACGATTATTTTCAAGTCAACATTAGCAGTTAACATGTAACAATAACAATAAGAAATAACATAAAAAATCTGTATGTGTTTCGTCAGATAACTTGTTTATATGAAAGTCGATAAACAACGTAACGTAAAGGGTAAGGCAGAGGCACTTATTTCGCAATTTTTATTGTCACTAGCTTTTTGCCCGCAGCTTCGTCCGCCAAAGGAAAACCCGCATAATTCCCGTTCCCGTGGGATTTCCGGGATAAAAAGTAGCCTATGTCTTATTCTGGGTCTTCAGCTATTTACATACCAAATTTCATTGTAATTGGTTCAGTAGTTTTACGTGAAAGAATAACAAACATCCATCCATGCAGCCTTCCTCACAAACTTTCGCATTTATAATATAAGTAGGATTTAAAAGTACAATCTTCTTCATAAAATATAAACTTCTTGAGAAGTTTTTCCGTTTCAAAAATATACTGGAACCAAACAAACAGAGATAAATAGTTAAAATCTGAAACATATATATATTATGAATTTGGTTATTGTTATTTTTACTAGCATTGCCTAGTCGTAGATTTGCAATAATTAGTAGAGTTAACAGGAAAAAAGGATTGAAAATGTTATTCATTCAACTTTTTGTATCCCGACAACGCTTTTAACCAAAAGCTTATAATAATATGAGTTCAAGCGTTATGTCCGCGATGATTACATCTATATATTATCCTTATATTACATACTAGCTGCGCTCCGCGGTTTCACCCGCGTGGCTCCGTTTCTGTTGGTCTTAGCGTGATGATACATAGCCTATAACCTTTCTCGATAAATGGGGTATCCAACACCGAAAGAATTTTTCAAATCGGACCAGTAGTTCTTGAGATTAGCGCGTTCAAACAAACAAACAAACAAACAAACAAACATACAAACAAACAAACTCTTCAGCTTTATAATATTAGTATAGATTATGTTTATATCTACGTAGACTAAGAATTATGTAGATTTTATACGTCTTGACGATGACTACCTTTGTTGAGTAGCAATTATTGATTTAAAAAAATAGTAAAAGCAACTTAAAAAAAATCTCACACACAACATCTATTTCCAGACAATGCCTGCACCCAGAAGCCTGCAGCAAGGACCTATCCCTACCGACATACTACGCGCGTTTCCACGACCTACGCAAGGAGTACGTTCGAGCGTATACATTGAGGGCTGTCACTCCAAGGGCGCAACCACCCCCACCGCCCCCGGACCACCCGGGTTCAATGTTGGATATGCTGAATTGTATCCTTTTATTAAAATTACATATTATTATCATATATAGGTAGAGGTAAAATTATGAAGAGTGCGGTATACATAATAACATAAATCATCATAAAACTATTCAAAGTAATGTCTTTGATAATAGAGTGGTTCTATATTAATACTAAATTTAAATGGGTTTATAAAATAAATGTTTATGGTGTTAAATTTTCAGCGATTGCATCATAATACTATGAAAATCGTGCTACCTAATTTTAACATTTCACGAAACAAAAATATCTAACTTAAGACAATGCTATATTAGATAGCTACAATAATAAAGTAAAAGAAAAGCATAACCAGAACAATGAAAACTCAAACAACAAGCTAATTAACATACATTGCGTCTAAAATTTCTACTTTTTACCCACTAAAACGGTTTTCCTTACGCAATCTAACGTTATTTCAACCGGCTCGGCGTCCATACATCACCATTAAAACCATGGCTTGGCCTCGTGATCCCAATAACAAAAAAAAAAACCAAACGAAAACCCGTTAAATATTCATTTAAAATTACGGAATATTAAGCCAAAAAATATTAACGAGGACGCCCCTAAGTCATATTTATTTACATATGATAAATCGCTAATTACCATGAAAGGCAAGCATAATAATAATTATTATAATCGTGTAAAAAGTTTGACGTCAAAGAGGTCTTATAATTTATATAGATAACTCATTTGAACGTAGAACGCAATTTATCGAAATTAAAAAGTGAAGTATCGACTTTCGCGGTTATTTATCGATGTCTATTTATAAGCGAATTGTGTTGCCAATTTAGGTATATTTGTCTTTTTAATGTTGCCTAGTTTAGAAACTGTTTTTGAATTTAATTAATGACTAGCTTTCCGCCCGCAGCTTCGCCCGCGTTTTCAGAGAAAACCCC
>CAJQZM010036595.1:0-13432 GCA_907164665.1 Colias nastes
AAAATAGAATTTTAAACGTTTTCGCCTTTTTGAAATCAGACGAAATTGGCGTTGAACCAATAATTACGAACTTGTCATCCTAATAGTTAGTTAAGAGAAAATTAGTACAATAGTTTTTAATATTATTTATGTTTAACAAATATGTTACATATTACCTTGTATGTAACATTTTTGTTAGTTCCAGTGATTTTTATGAAATAGCTTTCACTTTTAATATTTGTTTTTAACCAAGCTTTTTAAATAAGTTAATATAGACTGATACGAATTTGTCATTTTCCTTTATTTATGTCACCGTAAAGTTGTTAAAAGTGTTAGATTATAATGTAAATCGCAAAATGTAATCTATCAAAAATGCATTATTTTTTTTATGAGGCTATAATGTTAATTTATCAGTCATATATAACGTCGAGAAATTACTTTTACCCAAATGCCAATTAATTATATTACAAGTGGCCGGATCCCAGCATATACAATATACATATCCAGTATGTATGTGTTTTAAAAGTAAAACAAACTGAACATAACCTAACCCATCTAATTGAATGGCTATTTCACAAAATAACGGGTTCACATAGATAAATATACATATTATCAGAATAGAAGTAAGAATTACCTCACAGATTCAGCAAGTTCATATGCATTCTTAGTTCTTATCTCACTATTTTCATCTAACAGTAAACTGAGGTCCAAACTGGAGCAAAGAGTCCCACACTGAGATGACAACAGGGTCACAGAAATATCTTTATTTTCATCAATGCATTTAAGAGCTTGTTCCAACTCCTTTAAAACCTAAAAAATACAAAAAAAAAAATTGTTAATTGTGTGGTGTATATCAGTCTGTTTACTTTTTATTTCTATATGTATTTTAGATAGTTTATCATAAATCCAAAAAAATAAAATACACACCTCCACACTGTCTTTTGATCCTGTTTTTTGTAAACATATTTCAGCCAAATGTTGGTCTATGTTAACTGATACAAACTTAAAATCATTAGAAACTTCATTCACCAACTCTTTTTCTTCAGGTTTCAATACTTTTTTCAGCTTTGCAGGTTTATCTAGTTTTGCACTATCTCTTTTTCTTTTATTGAGAGCAAGTGATAGCTTGGAGTTTAACTTTTCTTTAATAGATAAACAATCTTCTTTGTTGATAAGTTCTGTCTTAATTTCTGAAGTCACTGCATTAACATCCACCATAAAAATGTCTTCTGGTTGGCTTTTTGAGTCATTATGATTATTACTTATATTTTGTTTTTCTGTTTGGGATGCAGAAGTTGGTTTTGAACTTTGAGAGTTTCCTTCCACATCACTAAGACGTCGAGGACTCATACAACTGCTAGAATATGAACTAGAGGAATGACGGCGATAAATGATAGAATCATCAGCACTGTGTGTCTCAAAATCCTCACAAACTGAAGGCGATTTTATGGAACTACTTAGGGAGCTCCTGTGCTTTCCACCCAATATTTTTTTAGCATCACTATCATCATATCTAGCTTCCTTCTTTCTTTCTCTGAATTTCATTTCTTTGCCCTCAGGTGTGGAACTCTGTATCTTTTTTATAAACTCGGCTTTGGTCTTCACATTTTTTCTGCCTTTTGGAGCTTCTGGTGTTAATTGATATATCATATTTACTGCTCCTTCATCCATCAATAACTTATCAACTTCTGACAGTCTTTTATTTTGTTTACTATTTCTTGGAGATGGTTTTTTCCACTGTAATTTTGATGTTGGACTTCTAGATTTAGTTCTTTGAGGTGTGTGTTCAATCTTACCTTTCTTTACAGGTGGTTGATCTTTATTAGGCTGAACTTCTTTAGATTTAGAGGGTGTCTTAGATTTTGTAAATGTATCAGGATTATCAGGGTCAAAGATTACCTTTTTTTTAATCACCCTACCTAATCTCTTAGGTGGGCTTTCATCTTCACTTTTACTTTGTTTTTGAGATATATCCTCACTAACTGTTGAATCTACGGATGATCGTCCACTGGGTTCTTCACTTGGTTCAATATTTTGTGGACATTGCTTATCGGAATCAGGAGGGACTGTGTCACTGTCCTGATGATCTTTATTTTCAGGCTCATCATCCTGCCAATCCATAACTAAAACATTTACAATATTATCCTTCTCCTGCACTTTATTCTCTAGATTTTCTTTTGCTACTGATTTGTTATCTTTGTGTTTTACATTTTCTTTTGATTTATTTTTTACTTTCTTAGTGGACCGTCCATGTTGTTTGAGCATTGAAAGTTGTTGTAATGCTATCTCAGCTTCATTTTCCTCGATGTAAGATTGGTCAACATCATTTCCTTCTAGTATGTCCAATAATTCTTCTTTATTAAAGACCTCTTCTTTAGCTGCTGCATTATTATTTTCTACATTATCTGTCATGTCAGATGATTGAAGTACATCACTCAGTTCAATGTTTTCACCTAGTTCACTCAAAATGTTATTTGAATTATCAGTTATAATAGTTTCCGATTCAATTATGACATTTTCATTAACATCATTATCATTTTTTTCTACTAATATTTCAGTTTCAAAATGCACACCTTCATTAATTGTTATAGATGAGGTACATAATTCAACAGTTAACCCTAATTCCAAGTCATTGTTTTGATTTTTGTCTTCACATACTTGAGGTTCGTCTATCTGAGATTTTGCAATAGTGGGTTCATCTTGATTTATATTTTCAATGCTTTCTTCAGTTATATTGTTTTCGTTACAAATATCTTTTTTATCTATAACATTTTCGTCTGCTATTATAACCTGATCGGATGATACAGTTAAAAGTTCATTAACAATTCCAGACTCGGTAACTTCAGGTTCTTTGGAGTGTTGGTCCTCAGTCTGAAGATCTATATCAGATTTAGATTCTATAATTTCTTTATCATTAGAGCTTTCTACGACGGCTTCCTCTGACTCATGTTTAACAAGTTCTTCAAATTCAGAATTATCACAAACCTCTAAGATTTTGACAGCAGTTACCGTATTTGCTACACTCTCTGCTTCTGTTGTGGATTCAGTCACATTATCATCGCTGTTTGTAGTACAGTTAACTCCATTTGACTTCTGACATACATCCGATTCGACGACGTTTATCGGCAATTCCTCAGTTACGGTTGTTTTCATATCATCAATAGTAGAATTTATAACAGGATGCTCTTCAACAGTTTCCATTTTTACTATTTGTGTAATATTGTTTGTGAATATTTTTAATTAAAGTTTATCTTATAACCTGGTGTTGATAAATAAATCAAACAAACGTAAATGCACTTAACAATTTTGGCCTACATTATCATTAAAGCACACAAAATAGAACGTTTAAAAATAAAGATATTTTTAATGTAAAACAAAAATATAAAGACTAAAGAGACATAGAACAACACTTATTCTCTATTTTTCACTACTTTCGTCCATTTCGGTCAAACTCGAAGCTACTCAAAAGATTTACTTCAACCATAAATGTGGATTCTTTTTTTATGCCACTCCACTTTGTGCCACAGATAATTTATAACATTGATTTATAACTACGTCATTAAGTATGCATGTTCTCTCATGTTCTTTTGATTATTTTACAGCAATACATATATCAATAATTATTATACTTACGTAAATATTGTGTTGAATGATGGAACAGAAAGCCTATTTGCAAACAATTTATAATTATTAAATCAAATAAAAAATATAATTATAGAATTATTTTAAATTAATATGAAAAACCCTGACAAACCGCCTTTGAAAAATCCACATAGATTTAACTCGTTACTAAAATATCAAAATTAATTACTATATTTCACCTTTTAAACTAATTACCTATATAAATAAACCAATATATAGGCTAATAAAATAGGCTAATAATTATTATATTAACCCTTATTCAAACGCGAGCCTGTGGAGGAGTTAACAAAAAAGTAAGATACGTTCCTGGGTAATTTTGGGTCGTAGATTTCAAAAATACACACAAAAAAGGGGTTAGTGGGGGGGAAGTAACCTTTTTTTGGTGGGAAGTATATATCCCGTCATCTGTTCTCTCTTGTAAAAAGGTTGGAAAGGTGGGAACTATAGCTCCCAGTGTCCAGTATGACATCAATATTTCAAAACACTAGCTAGTTGCCCTGACTCCACTTGTGAATTAAATTTTATCGTAAAAAATTATATAGATCATATTTTTTAATATAGCAGGTGAAAGTACTCATCAATGCAAGTTTCTTTTACTAAGGGAAGAATTCGGAAATTGAAAAATGAATGACTTCAACATAAACATGGCATTTTTCTAAAACAAAATAAAAGCAATAGGTAAATACTAATGTATTGAGATTAGATGTCTAATTATCTGATCAGGAAATAACGAATAATAATAAATAAGTTGCTTATACTAACTAAAAAAGATTTTTTAGACACACGGATTTTATATATAGAATTTCCGAATGTCGTGTGCAGTGACGAACACTGGGATGATATCTTCCCACTTAGAGACTTAATTTCAATCGACTCTACCAAGGTATAAACGAAAGATTCTGGGCATATTTTACGTTTCACGCAACCGTAATATAGTCTAGTTTACATAGCTAAAACTCAAATCTACTTATCTAATTTTTTTTCAGCACTACACAAAAAACTAAAAAATAACGGTCGTTTTCGGCGGCAAAATCACATCAACTGACTTTGACGTGTGTTTACCATGACATGTAATAATTCTCTGAAAAGTCTTTCCATGAAAAAAAGTTCTCTGAAATGTTAAGATTGCGTAGATAAATATTACACTGCATTAGGTTTAAGTATATAAAAATAAAACACGATTTACTTCAATCTGAGACGTGGGAAGTATAGCTCCCAGCGTTTTAATAAGGGTTAATATTAGGAATCAACAGACGAAACATTGCCCAGTTTCATACCATTACTATATTCTGTGGTTGATACGTAACGTCTTCTTCTATTTTGTTTATGGCGATACATAACATAATCTGTGTTCTGTCATTCTGTGAATTTGAATTTTGATTACCTATATCAGCGGCCATATTTGTTATTAATTATTATGACATTTCACATTTAGCTCACAACCAATGGCGTTAATTGTTAAATTGTCAACAAATATACCTGATACTAAATCTTGATTCTTGTACAATATCAATTAATAACTATTTATAGTTGACTACAACAACTGTTTTCATTCCATCTGCCGTGATAATTATATTCAGCGTCCAGCCTTCTACATAAAATAAGAATGAATATTCTACCAAAGAAACGGTATGTTTATGAATTTTGCTTTTATTTATACAGTGTAATTTGTTATATAATGTACCTATTATGTTTACTAATACATAAGACAATAAAAAGTTGTGCTTTAATGGTCATTTTTACATAATGATCAAATCATTTGCAGGTGGCATGTGCGGACTAAAGAAAATATTGCCAGAGTCAGACGAGATGAAGCAGAAGCATCAGAAAAGGAGAGACAAGAAAAATTAAGAATAGACCAAGCTGACCGTGAATTGCGTCTCAATATTTTGAAGCAAAAAAGCAAACAAAACTTAGAAAATTTAGAGACTTCTTTCCCAGAAAAACATACACTAGAAACTCTTGAAGGTAATACACATGAACATGTTAACTTGTTTGCTGATATTGAACATGCAGTTAGTACTTCCAATAAGGAACACGATAAAGAGGTAACAGAAAAGAAAGAAGAGTATGAAAAGAAGATTGGTTACTTAACATATCTTGGACAAGATACCAATGAGGCACTGGGGAAGAAAAATTGGTATGAAGTGTTACCTGATTCATCAAGATTTTGTAGACCTGAATATGTAAAAGATACTTATGAAAAGTTGGTACTCAAAGATGAAGATGGTAAACCAAAGACTAAAGATTGTGATGAGAAAGATGGGGAAATTAATTGGAAATCTAAACAACGCCATGATCCAATTAATGCATTTAAAAAATATTGTAAATCAGAAAAATCAAAACTAATAACTTATACAGAAATAAAAAGCAAAAATAAAGTAGATGTCACTGATTTAAAACCAAAAAAGCACTCAAACAAAAAATCAGACAAAGAAATAAAACTTCAGAAACTCAGAGAAGCAAGACTCAAACGAGAACAAGAAGAAAAACAAAAAACTGTTTTATTTTTAACTAAATTAAATGGTGGTCCTACCTTGGAAGATAAAGAAAAACCTAAAAAAATAACGCCAAAGTACAATTCTCAATTCAATCCAGAGCTTGCAAGACAAAATTACAGATAAGATTGAAATATGTTTATATGCCGAGAATCCGGCTTGTCTTCACAAATAAATCATCAAAGTATGTCAACAAGATATATATATGTATAAGAAAAACTATTATGGAGTCTCCATTAACACAATTTAAACTTAACTGTTTTTCTGTGTTTATTAATTCTAGTCTTGTTTTGGGAAAAGGCTTTTTCTGGACTGTTGATGAAAACTAATTCCTCATACAGAAATAAAAAGAAAAAATAAATATATATACGTGATTGATTTAAAACAAAAAAAGCATTTAAACAAAAAATCAGACAACAAATAAAACTTCAGAAACTCTGAGAAGGAAGACTCCAAAGAGAATAAGAACAAAAATATTTTTAAATAAATTAAATGGTGGTCCGTCCTTCATTGGAAGATAAAGAAAAACCTAAAAAAATAACGCCAAAGTACACTTTCAATTCAATCCAGATCTTGCTAGACAGAATTAGTAAAATACAGATAAGTTTGTTCATTCTAGTCTTGTTTTGGGTTAAAAGTTTTTTCTGGACTGTTGATGAACAATTGGAGCATGAAAGAAATATAAATAATATTTATTGATTATATAAATATGTTTTTATTTCATAAAATAATATTAAATATTGCAATAAAAGTCCTCTATAGTTACATGACAAATAAATGATTTGCAAAAAACATTATTTGATTACTTTTGGGGTAAATGAGTTAATAATGCTAGTGGCAATTTATCTTCTAAATTTGTGAATGAATAACCAAATGTTTCACAAAATACTTGTAAAAGTCTTGTTACTAATGGCCCTTCATAACCATTCTCTGAAGTTGTTATCCTGAAAAGAATTACATAATATGAATAAAATAGGTTAAAAAAAGAATCACATAAATCAGTTGAAAACTGACTGATTTTCAAACATTAAAAAAAATATCACAAATGAAGATCCCAGCATAATTATGTACATTTTAAGGGCCCGTTTTCCCAAATTTATGTTTCTAAATCGATTGATCATCGAATAAACTTAAGAACTCAATACATCAGTGCATAGTATACTGCATACCTGTTAAGAGTAACCACTTTTACATATTTGCACAAATAATCCAAAAATTCATCCATATGTTCTGATTTAGATTGACGCAATATTGTATAAGCGCCAATGATCAATGGATATCCGTCAATATTTTCACCAGGTTTCTTCGTTATTAAATCACCTAAAACAAACTTTCAATAATTAGAATGGTCTCTTGGATCTATATTTTAATTAGAATTATCCTACATATTTCATTTAATTTGGATTCAAATATACTGAAGACCTAAATTTTTACGTAAAATAAGTTTTTAATTTTTTTTTATAATTTTCTATATTTATGTGATTTTAAAAGGAAAAAACAATGATATTTTAAGTAAAAAGGTGTGGTTAAGTTACCAACACATAATTAATTCTTCAAAAACGGCACACTAACGCACACAGAATTAGCCATCAAAGTAAGATGGCATGATCATGATGGCATCGTATTTGTAAAATAGGTAGGCTTTGGTTACCTATTTGCAGTTTGGTTACCTACGTTACTGTCAAAGAATATGAACCACCTGAACTTTCCTGCTAGGTATTAAAATGCCATAAAAATATTCCACAGTGCATATGTGTGCCAGAACTTATAAATTAATAACCTAATTATCAGACTGTAATAACATTAAAAACTATTCGCTTAGCCTTTTATGTATTAAATTTATTCTTACCTGAAGTAAAACACAGTTGCAGTTTGGACAATTGTGCAATCAAAACTAGTGCTAACATGTGGCCCATATAAACACTATTGAATTCTGGTGGATTTTTAATGTAAATCTTTTCGAATGGTTTAAATTGTCCACACCTTACTAAATATTGGTCAAGCTCTCTCATCAACGCTAAGCAGTTGGGATTAGATTCTAAATTGTGAGTTTTCTTCAATTCATTGATTAAACATCTGTAAATGAGATTCATAAATCAGATAATAATTTTTTTTTTATACATTTATGTGAATAACCTTGCACTTCCTTTTTACTTACTCATTCATCATCCGTAAAGACGCCTCTAAATGAGCGGAATCAAATTTACAAGTTGTATTTAACTGGTACGCAATATGTTTTCTTAACAACTGCAAATTTCCCACTGCTAGCAAAATATCTGCTATCTGCTGAAAAGTCTTATAATTTTTAAGAGTTACTTGTTCTATTTCTTTCAAATCTACATTTTTATTAATCAATGTTGTTTTCTCCTGAGTCGTACGAAGAATATGTTGTATTTGCTGAAGCTGGTTTTTGATCATATGACCGTACAATGTATCCAGACCATGAAGACCAACCACGCCTATGGCTTCATTCAATTTGGAGAATGTTTTTGTATTCACTACTTCAGAATTGGTTTTTATGTCAAACCAAGCTGCACAAACATTTATGTACGTGCTTACTCTGAAAATAAAAAAAAGAGAAATATTTTTAATCAAACAAACTGTAGTCTCAACGTTCAACTTATGCAAATTCTCTGTTCAGATACCAGGAAAGAAGTTATCTTTATTCTACGCTCAACTTTTTGGTTCCAAATCATGCACAAATAAATTTGCACCAAATTCGGAAATATGTGTATCCTGGATCTGCTCCATGTATTTCCTTCACACATCTATAATATTATGGTAATATAAATAAGCAAATATCTTTATTGGGTTTATTAGTGCTAAATGAAATAAAAATAGAAAGTACAGGACATTGTTACTAAGCAATTGTCCTCTAAGCAATTCAACTCCTAAAGTTGTAATCTATACTAATATTATAAAGCTGAAGAGTTTGTTTATTTGTTTCAACGCGCTAATCTCAGGAACTACTGGTGCGATTTGAAAAATTCTCATTCCCATTTATCGAGGAAGGCTATTATGGGCTATATATCATTTTGCTAAGACCAACAGTCGCTAAGCTAGTAAAATATAACACTAATTGTATTACCTAGCATCAGTCAGTTGAGAAATTTGTTTCGCAAGGCTTCCCATAAAACCTGCCGATGGTCCATACAAAGCTACTCCCTTGCGTATGCTTATTTCTTTAGCAACGTTTTCATTAATCAGAGTTGAAACCTGTTAGTGTAAATAATAAAGAGTTCAATCACGATACGACTAAATAATCTAATATTTTAACTAAAATAATCGAGATTAAGAGAGACCGCGGATCGATGATGAAACTGTCCTTACTTCAATATTTACTTATATTAAAGTTGCTTCAATTTATAAATCGTAATTCGTAAACACAATCTTGATGATAAACGTAAATATTTACGATATATGCGTTAATCGTTTCCCACATGCACACGTTAATCGTTATTACACAAAAAAAGACTAAAAATCACTATTAGTCAATACAATTTAATGATCCTTACCTGTTTTTGCCATATCCTTAATCCATGAATATTTATGTAATCTTGAATATATTCCAATGATCTTTTATAGCCCTCCATGCTATCAGCCAATTTTTGCAGTCTCGAAATTAAATTGTTCGGTTTTTTCACTTGAGGTTCAAGGAATTCAACAAACTTTTTGCTTACATGTTTTTCTAATTCTTTTAGTAAGCCTTCTTCCAAAAGCTCTGCTGGGTCAACTCTTATAACACCAACTAATGTAGATCTCATATCTAAAATACCTGTATTTTCGAATGTTTATTAGATTATGTTGCAGATGCTTTTAACATTTCCTAGCTTTAGCCGAAGCTTTTAATTTAATTAAAAAGATGAAATAAAAATATTTATAGTAGTAATTTATTAGATCGAAAATAAATATGGGTTTAATTGGAGGAATCCTTAAAGATTTATAATTTTATTAGTTACGTATTTTATAACAGCATGATCGACACAATCATGAATTTGATATTTTTGGTTTTATGGCATTCAAACGCTTTATAAATATACATTTATTAAGAATAGAAAAAATTAGATCAAGACGCGGGACTCGAATGCGCATCCTTTCACGTCGTGTTCCATCGTTACATGTAATCATTGAAAAATGTTTCGTATTGGTTGAGATGGTTGTTAATTATCATACATAAAACTACATAAAACTGAAAGAATAGAAAAAATTCGATCACTCTTGCCGGATCACGGGTGGCTGAGTTGGTCAGGCGTCCGCCCCGGATTGGCGTGAACCGACACAATCATCATTCTTAGTACATACCTAACTTCTGATAAGCAAAAATTGATAGTAATGCTGGAAACTTTGCTAAAATGTTGACGCTCTTCAAAAGAGAACATTTCAACATGCGTTTACAACTCTGCTATACATCAACATGTTGATGATTCAACTTTTCTTTCTAAACAAATTTTTACGGGCCAAGAATATGGGCCGATAAACCACTCTCCATAATTAATTTAAATGTATATTAATTAACTTGCCTGTCGTAAATGTTGATGCGGAATGCGTAAGTCTAGCAACTTCCATTCTGTGATCGAGTTGTGCATAATCTCTTAACTTCTCCTTATCAATACGTGTTGGCAGTTCTATAATGGACCATGTTTGTAATTCAATTATTTTCTCAACTATACTAAATACCATCTCTGGAATTATTTGTAACACCTTTTGAATGTACTTAATGAGTTCATTGCTATAATATTGCGAGACTGAAACTAAATCTTCACTTTCTGCTTGGTTTATTCGTAGAAGTGGAATTTCCATTGCACTTGCTAATTTTAGAAATAATGCTCTCAATCTGCTTGTGACAGCTGGGTTTTCTTTAATACGTCCTTGCATGTAATTAGTATACAGATCAATGGTGCACCAAGCATAACTGAAGTCTGCAACAGTTTCTAATGTCACCAAAGAATCATCTTTTAATGAAGCAGTTCTGAGGACATTTTTTAAAGCTTCTTTAGTTTCAGTCAGTAATTGGACAACTGTAGAAGTACTCTTTATGCCATGAAATTCTTCAACATCATCTAATACTTGTATAAGTCTTGTTACTTTTTTTACTGACTTTGGGGTAATTTGTTCACTGAGTGACGATACCTGCTTAGCAATGTTAGCAAACCAGACCTTCAATTGTTCATTTTCAGCAACTTTTGTGAATGACTTACTGCCAGTGAACAATTCAGATAAGTTGTTTAAAGACTCGAGTGCAAGATTTTTATTTGTATTCCAACTTTCACTTCTACTATCCAACAACTTTTTTAAAAACTCTCTGACTTTCAGCTCTAACTCAGCAGTACTAATAAGTAACTCTAACAATTGCAGAGGATCATAGCCAGATTCTTTTATAACCAAATCCTTCATTTGTTTACTTTTTTTATTGTTATCGAAAAATATCACATCAGTGTTATGTAACAAAAGCCATCTTAATACATGATTTGCATTCAAGATTACATTAAGTATTTTATTCACATTATCTAGTACAAAGTCGTCAGTCAATGTTCCCTCCTTAAGTAGCTGGTGAGTTTTAGTAATTAATAATGGTACAGAACTTCCTCTTTTCGAAAATATTTCTTTTACCATTTTAGTATTACATGTATTATTCAGACAGGTTTTGGCAGCTTTAAAATTTTCCCAGTAATCAAACACACTCAGGGTTACTCCCATATATATGGGTATAACCCAATTGCAAGGAAAAAATTTATCTACAATTTCCCGCATCTTAGTCATATCACCATGCAAATAATGTGGTGCAAAAAATAGACACACCACTAACATGCTAGCCTGTGCAGCCAGAGCAGAAGCTTGATGTTCAGGTATAGTGTAGACTGACAACTGATTATAAATGTCTTCTGATCGCAATTTGCCAACTACTTTCTCAATAAAGTCAGGGTGGACAGGTACACGACTGTAAAAATTAGATTCATATTTTAAAACCTGCATAAAATATATTATTTCATTTTCATAGTGAGTGCATGTAACATAAATTAGCTTCACTCTGTGGCGTGGAGTAAGTAGTTTCGAATGTACTTGTTACAAATGTTCAAAAATTAAACCTTCTTTCCAAATACACTAAATTGGTTTAAAAACCACAAAATTATTGTCTTTAAAAAAAATAAAAATAAAATAAGTACCTGAAATATTCAACAGGATAATCAGATGGTCGTTTTCCATGCACTTGGTCATAACCAGTGTCCCTTAGTAACTTACAGACATCATCAACGTTGGATTGAGACTGATTTGTGCTGTATCGGTAAAATGCAACCAATAGTCTCTCTCTAGCTGCACCCGGGATATATAAGTCACATAACAGTAGCATTGCACCATATAAGTACAGAGATTCACACTGAAAATTAATTGTATTTTAATGTTATGAATACTGCAAAAAATCACTATTTTGATAGTTTTTTCATTATTAAAATTCATAATAAACTACTTGTAAACAATAAAGGTGTTGTCTCTATGTCACATCTTAGCTGGCTAAATACTCACAAGCAATTGTTTTCCTTCTATATCTCTTAGGACAGTATCCATAGTTTGTTGAATGAAAGCACCATCATGCAATTGCTCAACAAATGAATTTAAATCAACAATAAATTGATAAATATTTTCAAAAAGTAAATAGAAACGTGTTATCAGCTCCAGATATTTTTCTTTTAAGTCATCATCCAAATCTTGTAGTTTCTATAAATATAAATCATAATTAATTAAATATATTTTCTTGTGTGTTTAATTTTATGGTGTAGTGAATGCAATAAAATACTTTGTGTCTATATAAAAAAAATATAGTAATATCAATGAATACCAGATTAGAAGAAATTTTCTTTTCCTGAATGTCTGATATTTTAAAGTAGCTAAAGTCCATGATTACATCCTGATATCGCTGTTGTATCTCCTTATTCTCAAATCTAAAACGAACATATAACGATAGATATACATAAGATTAATATTATACATACTTGCAAAAACCATCAGTGAAAGTTCTTTTTTTAATTATGTGCTTGTTCATTTTATACATAATAAAAAAACTGTTTTAATAATAAAAAGGATATATGATAAAAAGGAAAAAACTAGGTACAGGGAAACAACCCATGGAATAAAAAGTGTGATAATTACAAATACATGTAGGGAATGTGATCTTTCAGTCTTAATATTTCAGCTAAAATAGCATTTCCATGAGAAACTATCTTTAATAAATTTTGCGCACAAAGATTATCTTCTGCTAAAAACACCCTCATTTTTATGTTTTGCAATTTATCATTTGAAAAACACACAACGATTAT